>JAODAL010038502.1:0-39139 GCA_025379985.1 Phyllomedusa bahiana
GGGCCCGGAAAAAAAATTTTGGGAAAAGGGGGGGGGGGAAAGGGGGGGGTTTTTTCCCCCCCCCCAAGGGGCCCCCAAACCCGGTAAAAACCCCCCCCCCAAAAAAAAAAATTTTTTTTAAAAAGGGAAAATTTTTTAAATTTAAAAAAAAATTCCCTTTTTCCTTTAAAAATTTAAAAAAAAAAAAAACCCCCCCCAAAAAAAAAAAATTAAAACCCCCCCGGAAAAAATTTTTTCCCCCTTTTTTTTTTTTTCCCCCCCCCCAAAAAAAAAATTTTTTTTTAAAAAACAAAAAAAAAAAAAAAAAACATTTTTTTTTTTTTTTTCTTTTTTTTTTTTTATTTTTGGGGGGGGGTTTTAAAAAATATTTTTTTTTGGGGGGGTTTAAATTTTTTTTTTTTCCCCCCTTTTTTCCCCCCTTTCCCTTTTTTCCCCTTTTTTTCCCCCCCCCCCCCCCTTAAAAGGGGTTTTTTTTTTAAAAAAAAAAAAAAAAACCCCAAAAAACCCCCCCCCCCTTTCCCCCTTTTTTTTTTCCCCCCCCCGGCCCCCCCCCCAAAAAAAAAAATTTTTTGAAACCCCCCCCCTCCCCACCCCCCCCTTTTTCCCCTTTTTTTCCCCCCCTCCCATTAAAAATTTTTTTTCCTTTTTTAAAAAAAAAAAACCCAAAAAAAAAAACCAAAAAAAAAAATTTTTTTCCCCCCTTTTCCCCCCTTTTTCCCCCCCCCGGGGGGGGGGGCCCCCCAAAAAAAAATTTTTTCCCTTTTTTCCTTTAAATTTTAATTTCCCCTTTTTTTTTGAAAAAAAAAAAAATTTAAAAGGGGTTTTTGGGGGGGAAAAAATTTTTTGGGGGGGGGGGGGAAAAGGGGGGGGGAAAAGGGGGTTTGGGGGGAAAAAGGAAAGGGGGGGGGGTTTTTTTAAAAAAAAGAGGTTTTTTGGGGGGGGGGGGGGGGGTTTTTGGGGTTTTGGGGGGGGTTTTTTTTTTTGGGGGGGTTTGGGGGGTTTTTTGTGGGTTTGAGAGAGGAAACAGGAGATTAGGGGGAAAAATTTGGGGGGGTTTGGGGGAAAAAGGGGGGGTATCAGGAGATAGGGAAAATTTTATGGGGGGGGTTTGGGGGAAATTTCATGAGGGAGGAAAAGGGGGGAAAAGGGGGGGGTTTTGGGGGGAATTTTGGGGGAAAAAGGGGGGAAAAAAAAGGGGAAAGGGGGGGGGGTTGGGGTTAATAAGGGGGGGGGAAAGGGAAAAAAAAGGGGGGGGGGGGGAAAAAAAAAAAGGGGGGAAAAAAAAATTTTGGGGGGGAAAAAGGGGGGGGAGGGGGGGAAAAGGAAAGGGGGGGGGAAAAGGGGAAAAGGGGGGGGGGGGAAGGAAAGGGGGTTTTAAAAAGGGGGGGGGAAAGGTTTAAAAATGGAAATTTTGGGAATTTTTTGGGGGGGGGGAAAAGGGGGGGGGGGGGGGCCGGGGGGGGTAAAAATTTGGGGGGGGGGGGGGAGAAAGGGGGGGGGTTAGGAAATTTAAAAGGGGGGGAAATTTTTGTCGGGGGGACGGGTTTGGGGAAAAGGGGGGAAAAAATTTAAAAAATTTTTGGGGGGGGTGTTTTTGGGGGGGGGAAAGGGGGCGGGAAAGGGAAAAAGGGGGGGGGGGGGGGGGGGGGGGGGGGTTTGGGGGGGAAAAAAAAAGGGGGGGGTTTTTTAAAAAGGGGGGGGGGTTTGGGGAATTGGGGGGGTTTTTTTTGGGGGGGGTTTGGAAAAAAGGGGTTTTGGGGGGGGGAGGGAAAAAAAGGGGGGGGTTTTTGGAAAAATTTTTGGGGGGGGGTTTTTTAAAGGGGAAAAAAAAATTTTTTTTTTTATAAATTTTTTTTAAATTTTTTTTTTTTAAAAAAGGGGAATTTTTTGAAAAACCAAAATTTTTTTTTTAAAAAAGGGGGAATTTTTTAAAAAAAAAAGGAAAATTTAAAAATTTTTTTTTTTAAAATTTTTTTTTTTTTTTGGGGTTAAAACCCCAAAAAAAATTTCCCCCCCCCCAAAATTTTTTTTAAAAAAAAAATTTTTTTAAAAAAATTTTGGGGGGAAAATTTTTTTCCCGGGGAAATTTTAAAAAAAAAAATTTTTTTTTTTTTTAAAAAAAAATTTTTTTTTGGGGAATTAAAATTTTTTTTAAAAAAAAAAAAAAATTTTTTTTTAAAAAATTTTTTTTCCCCCTTTTTTTTTTAAATTTATTTAAAAAGGGGGGAAAAAAATTTAAAAAAAAATTTTAAAAGGGGGAAAAAAATTTTGGGGGGGTTTTTTTTTTTTTAAAATTTTTTTTAAAAAAATTTTTTAAAATTTTTCCAAAAAATTTTAAAAATTTTTAAAAAAAATATTTTTTTTTTTTAAAAAAATTTTGGGGGGGGGAAAAAAAAAATTTTTTTTTTTTTAAAAATTTTTAAAATTTTTTTTGGGGGGGGGGTTTTTTTTTTTTTAAAAATTTTTTTTAAAAAAAATTTTTTTTTTTAAAATTTTTTACCGGGGAAAAAAAAAAATTTTTAATTTTAAATTTTTTTTTTTAAAAAAAAAAATTTTTTTTTAAAAAAATTTTTTAAAAAAATTGGGAAAAAGGGGGGGGTTTTCCAAATTTTTTTTTTTCCCCCCCTTTTTTTAACCCTTTTTTTTTTTTTTTAAAAAAAAAATTTTTTTTAAAAATTTTTTTTTTTTTTTTCCCCCCCCCCAAAAAAACAAATTTTAAATTTTTAAAATTTTTTGGGTTTTTTTTCCCCAAAAAAAAAAAAATTATTTAATTTCCAAAAAACCCCCAAAAAAAAAAAATTTTTTTTAAAAATTTTTAAAAAATTTTAAATTTTTTTTTTGGGGGGAAAAAAATTTTTTCCCAAAAACCCCAAAAAAATTTTTTAAATTTTTTTTTTGGGGGTTTTTTTTTTTAAATTTTGGGGAAAATTTTTTAAAAACCCCAAAAAATTCCAAATTTTAAATTTTTAAAAAATTTTTAAAAAAAAAAATTTTTTTTAAAAATTTTTGGGGGTTTTGGTTTTAAAAAAAAAAATTTAAATTTTGGGGGCCCTTTTTATTAAAAAATTAAAAAAAAAAATTTTTTTTTTTTTTTTTTTTTTTTTTCCCCGGGGGATCAAAAATTGGGTTTTTTTTTTTTAAAATTTTAAAAAAAAAAAATTTTTTTTTTAGGAAAATTTTTTTTTAAAAAAAATTTTTTTAAAAATTTTGGGGTTTTTTTTAAAATTTTTAAAAAATTTTTTTGGGGCCCCAGGGCCCCTTTTTTTAAAATTTCCCCCCCCCCTTTTTTTCAAGGGGGAATTTTCCCCCTTTTTTTTTTAAAATTTTTAAAAAATTTTTTCCCTTTTTTTTTTCCTTTTTTTTTTTTTTTTTAAAAAATTTTCCCAAACCCCTTTTTAAAAAATTTTTAAAAACCCAAAACCCCCCCCCCCCAAACCCCCCCCCTTAAAAAATTTTTTTTTAAAAAAAAAAACCCCCCAAAAAAAAAAAAAAAACCCCGGGTTTAATTTTTTACCGGGGCCCCAAAAAAAATTTAAAACCCAAGGGGGGGGCCCCCCCCCCCCTTTCCCCCCTTTAAAACCCCCCCCCCAAAAAGGGGAAAAAACAAAAAAAAATTTCCCCAAAAAAGGGGGAACCCTTTGGGGGGTTTAAGGGAAAAAAAAAAAAAAGGGGGAAAAAAAAAAAAACCCCCCCGGGCCCCCCCCCTTTTTTTTTAAAAAAAAAGGGAAAAAAAAAAAACCTTTTTAAAAAATTTTTTAAAAAAAAACCCCCCCCCCCCAAAAATTTTTAAAAAAAAAAAAAAACCCCCCCCGGGGGGCCCGGGGGGGCAAAAGGGGGGGGGAAAAAAAAAAGGGGGGGGGGGGAAAAAACCCCCTTAACATTCATTCTCAACCCCATCTTCTCGCTTACACCTTCTCAACTTTACTCTCATACAATTTTTTCTTGAAACATTCATTCTCAACCCATCTTTCCTTACACTACTTCTCGATCCTAATAACTACCCCAATTCCTTAACAAATAATCATAAAAGTATAACCCCTTAAAAGGATAATAAAACATACACAATATACAACCTTCACCACCGAGCTCTTATCCTCTTATCACCTTGCCTGTCCAAAAAACAGTGCCAAATAACCCACTGGCAGGCACACTCATCTACACACCATACAGCCTCCGGCCCCTATGACAGCGGCCTCTCCTCCACAAGTTAGTGACCATTACAGGCGCATCGCTGGGAGTCACACTTCTACCAGGGATGGTGAATCTGTGTTACGCTCTAATACAGGACCTTTCCAATGATGTCACAGCATGTGATAGAGGAGTCAGGAATCTAATTGGCCACTTACCTATCCAGAGACCATGTTTATGTCACCACAGGTCTTTACCCCCCCCTGGTATAAACCCTCACCTGATGTAGAAACAGGTAATACCACCACACATTCATAATAATCTATATTTAATTAGCTCCAACATATTCCGCCGCGCCGTACAATGTTGAGTGGATTAATATACAGTGAAAAAGACAAACATAATACAGAGAGAAGTCGCTTACATATGAGACACAAGAGCGAGGTCCCTGCCCCCAAGAGCTTACATCTATTAGGGTGTATGGGGGAGGGGAGAAGGGCTCAGGTTACACAATGGCCCGGCCATGTTACATAAATTAGGGGTGTGGGGGTTACATAAAAGAGTTGGGTGAACCCTGACCCCCCAGACCGTACAAGCTTATATACAGAAAGAGCCTGTGAGGGCCCAAGTGCAAGGAGTTCCAGTCGTTATGGAGTTGACAGCCACTCGTAGGTTATCATAAATTAGGGTAACGGATCATTCCTCCTACTAAGAATTAATCTCCGTTTACTCTAAAAGCATTTTGTGGTATATGAAGTTGTCTTAACGTACGTGGGGAAGCAATTTTCCAGAAAACTTGGAGCCGCACGTTACAAAACTGGAGACTTTCATGGGGAGGTATCAGATGACTGAGCAATTTAGACTAACATCATCAGCAGAGCAGAGGACCGGGTAGGGAGGAAAGACAGAAATGAGGGAGGAGGATGTAGGTGTGGCAGTACTGTGGAGAGACTGGTAGGGTGGTAAGAGAATTAGGGAGGAGATGTATTGGGGTGCAGCACTGTGGACAGACCAGGTAGGGAGGTGTAAGACGGAGATGTAGGGGTGCAGCTCTGTGGAGAATCGGTTGGGTGGTAGACAGAGATAAGGGAGGACTGTAGGGGGGTGCAGCGCTGGTGGAGAGAGACCGGGTATGTTGGTAGATCAGAAATGAGGGAAGGAGAAATAGAAGGGTGTCAGTGCCTGTGGAGGAAGACCGGGTAGGGAGTAGACAGTGATGAGGAGGAGATGTAGGGGGTGTAACAGCGCTGTTGGATAGACTTGGGTATGGTGGTAAGAACATGATGAGGGAAGGGAGATGTAGGTGTGCATCGCTGTGGAGAGACTGTGTAGGGGTGATAGACAGTGATGAGGGAGAGATGTAGGGGGGTGTAAGACTATGAGATACCAAGGTAGGGTTGGGTAGACAGAGTATGAGGGAGGAGATGTAGGTGGGAGTCAGCCCGCTGTGGATAAGACCAGGTATGGTGGTAGACAGGAGAGAGGGGAGGAGAATGTATGTGGGTGCAGCGCTGTGGAGAGACCAGGGTAGGGTTGTAGATAGAGATTAGTGGAAGTGAGATGTAGGTGGTGCAAAGCACTGTGGAGAGACTGTGGTAGAGTAGGTAGAACATAGATGATGAGGAGATGTAGGGAGTGCACACTGTGTAGAGATCGGGTATGTTGGTAGAAAGTGGATGAGGGAGGGATGTATGGGTGCAGCACAGTGTGAAGAAGACCGGGTATGGAGGTAGACAAGTGGAGGAGGGAGGAATGTAAGGGGGTGCAGCACTGTGGAGATACCTGGTTAGGGTAGTAGACAGAGATGAAGGAGGAGATGTAGTGGTGGTCAGAGCGCTGTGTGGAGCAGACCGTGTAGGGGTGGTAAACCAGTGATGAGGGGAGGAGATGTAGGGGATGCAGCATGGGGAGAGACCCAAGGTAGGGTGGTATTAGAAGACAGTGATGAGGGAGAAATGTAAGGGGGTGCAGCATGTGGAAGACTTGGTAGGGTAGTAGACAGAGATGAGGGAGAAGATTTAGGGGGTGCAGCACTGTAGAGAGACTGGGTAGGGTGGTAGAGATGATGGAGGAGATGAAGGGGTGCAGGCACTTTGGAGAGACTTGGGAGGGTGTAGACAGAGATGTGATCGGAGAATTCGAGGGTGGCATGCACTGTGGAAGACAGGGTAGGGTGGTAGAGATGAGGAGGAGATGAAGGGGGGCCAGCACTTTTGGAGATACTTGTAAATTGGTTTAAAGACCGTAGATGAGAGGTGATGCTAAGACGTGGGTCATCACATTGGATATACTGGATATGGTTGGTAGACAGTGATGATAAATTATAAGTAAGGTGAGCAGTCCACTGTAGGAGAGACCCGGGTACCGGAGGTAGACAAGATGAGTGCGGAGATTGTAAGGGGGTGCAGCGCTGTGGAGAGAGCGGGTAGGGAAGTATACCTGATTACTTATTAGATTTAATTAGTGCCTGCACTGTGTAAGCTTTAAAATTTACATTGATTAATTTATATAGAATCCTTTGCTGAATGGGCAACTGAAAACGGGTGATTGATTGGCGGGCAAAAAATTTAAATTACAATCAACAATAAAATAAAAAATGAAAGGTTTATTACATAATAAGAAAAGAAAGAACTTAGCAGTTACAGATTTTACGATGCATATTTTTTGCACACAAAAAAAGGGGCTCCTCAAAGTACAACCCATTTCGTCCGATGACACAGAAAGGTGGGTTGGGGTTGCTGGACGCATGCCATTCCCCAGGTGAGGCTACCTCTCAATGGCATAGGACACCTTTTTATACAAACAGAGCTTCCCCCAAAAATTTGGGGATGCCCAAACTTGTATCTCTATGTCTAGTTTGTCAAATTACTTTACCAAGTTTTTAAAATTACTGATCATCCATACATGGGGAAAGTGAGTATAGCTGTGCATTATGTAATAGTATCAGTTATGATCTGTATGGTGGGGGGGGGGAGTAGAAAGATCTAACCATCTTTTGAACTACTGAGCAGTCAGGGAGGGGTCACCAAGGTCAAAAACTGTGAGCAGAAATAGACTACAACTGTGGGGGTAGCATGACAGCTGTTCTCAAACGCAGCAAATACAGTGATTATACAAATATACATATGTCTTATATAGACTGGATACAAGGTAAATTAATGAGGCATAAGATACATATTTCTATATCACATCTTATAAGACACATTGTGTAATTTATATCCTATTACACTACAGGCTAGAGGCGTCAGTATAGCGGCTGGAAAGAAAGACAAGCCTGTCTGCTGCATTCAGGACAGATTGGAGAGGGGAGAGTTTGCAGAGAGGGAGACCGATAAGCAGGGAGTTACAGGAGTCAAGACGAGAAAGAATAAGAGCAACAGTAAGAGTCTGGGTGGTTTCCACTTTGAGAAAAGGACGGATTCTGGAGATGTTCTTGAGGTGCAGGCAGGGCCGCCATCAGAAATTTTGGGGCCCCATACAGCTGGGGCCTCTGGGTACCTCTCCCCGGCCGACCCAACCCCCTGCTCCACCCCATCCCCGGCAATCCCGACAAAGCCCCACCCATCCCCCGTCCCACAACCATCGCCACCCCAGAAACATAAAAAATTGTTTTTGGGGTCACAAGAAAAAAAAATGCAATTGTGTCATTGTTTTTGGATTTAGTTCTCGCTGGGTTATACAAGGCCCAGCAAATACCTCCACATGTCACCACTATAATGTTACTGACAAAGCCAGTATACCCAGACCAATATTGCCAAGCAACAATATATACATTCTAAATAATACCGCCACCTATCACTACCATATACTAGTCAGTCCCAGGATAATATTATTGACTAAATCAGCATACCAAGACCAATATGACAAAGCAACAACAATATACAAGCACCTAATAATACCACAACATCATCACCATATATCTCCAACATAACAATACTGAATAATACTGCCATACTGTTAGTGATTATAAACCATCACACCAAAACCAATATTTCCTCCATACAGTGACCCTATAGTGGTAGATACCAGGTACACAGGTGCTTTACAAACAGTTTACTTACATTTAGGGCCGCACAGGTGACATCTTGTCTGAGGAGTCGTTCACTTTCCCTTTTCTTCTCTATTCGGTCCAGACCTCCATGATGACTTCCTCCGTCCACCACTCGTCCCTGCAGAATTTACAACACAAACACCTGAGACTCCTCACTTTTTTTTTATCATTTTCCCAACTGAGTGCCCCCTGCCCCCATGTACAAACTCCCCATTTATAATGGCCCAAATGGTGATAATTACCCCCTGGTAATTACGGGGCTCCCCCAGTCGGCATGTAGGTACACCGGGGCCCCCAGGAGGTAGCTAGGTATCCGCCGGGCAGTAGCTAGGTAACTTGGGGAGACGTAGGTAGCTGCGGGCCTCCGGGCAGTAGCTTAGGGTTCCCATGTAGGTACACTGGGGGCCCCCTGTAGCTTAGGCCACCCCTGTAGGTAGAATAGGGCCCTCTTTAGATTAGGGCCCCCTTGTAGGCAGAATAGTCCCCCCCTGTTAATTTGGGCCCCCTTGTAGGCAGAATAGTCCCCCTTGTAGATTAGGGCCCCCCAGTAAGCAGAATAGTCCTCCCCCTGTAGATTAGAGCCCCCCTGTAGGCAGAATAATCCCGCCTGTAGATTAGGGCCCATCTGTAGGCAAATAGTTTCCCCCCCAGTCATTAGGGCCCCCTGTAGACAAATAGTTCCCCCCAGTCTTTGGGGCCCCCTGTAGGCAAATAGTTCCCCCCCAGTCATTGGGCCCCCTTTCGGCATAGTCCCCCCCCAGTCATTAGGGCCCCCTGTAGGCATAGTTTCCCCCCCCCCCATCATTAGGGCCCCCTGTAGGCATAGTTAAACCCCCGTCATTAGGGCCCCCTGTAGGCATAGTTTCCCCCCGTTATTAGGGCCCCCTGTAGGCATAGTTCCCCCCACCTGTCATTATGGCCCCTGTAGGTAAAGCAAATCCAAGAAAATCCAGGTGCTGCTCCGATATCCACTACCCAAGACTAATTAAAAATTAATAAATTTTATTGTATTCAAAGAATAAAAAACTTACAAAAATACAAAAAGCCCAAGCATGGAAGAGCAGAGTTACGACATGCGTTTGGTAGGACTGACGCGTTTCGCAGCTTCCGCTTCTTAATCGTAGCTAAATTCACAGATGACATATGTTCATTTAAATATCAACCCTCCGTGATCACATGTTGTGAAATCACCTATTGGAGCCACAATGGATACAAAATAATAAAAACAACAATGAAAAATAAACAATAAGAAATGAAACAAAACAAACATACATAATTATAAAGAAAAATGAAACATGATTAGAAAAAAATTTACAAAAAATTAATTAATAATAATACATAATATCTTGTCTAATGTTAAGACCTTTGGGAGTTCTGGTATCAAGATCAAAAATCCAACGGGATTCCCTGCTGAGTAATTTACGTAGCAGGTCACCACCCCGTGGCGAATGTGTAACTTTTTCTATTCCTAGAAATGTAAAACCGCTGACATCTCCTCCATGAGTCTCCAAAAAATGCTTTGAGACCATGGAAATACTGTTAATGTTATTAGTTTTATATGAATCTGATAGATGTCTTCTAATCCTAACTTTTAATGGACAAGAAGTGCAACCTACATACTGCACTCTACATAAAAGTGCAACTTACAAGATAAACTACGAATTTGCTATTGCAATTTATAAAATTCTTGATGCGGTAATTTTTTCCTGTTGAAAAAGAAACGAACTGGTCTGAATTGTGGCAAAAGCGGCATGCAGTACATATTTTATGTCCGCACTTGTGGTAACCAATACTTCTTAGCCATGTAGTGGAAGAAGTGGGGGTGGGGTTGAACAAACTGGGAGAAAGTAATGAACCCAAAGTGGGGGCTTTTTTAGATACATATCAGGTCCATGGACTTTACGGGACATGAGCAAGTAATTAATTTGTCCAGCTACATCCTATCTTCTGACCAACTTTCTGTTCTGTCTAAAGGCCTGAATTTTGCTCCGACTCACCATTTCAATGTATATGATACGATATTGGATATTAATAAGTTTGCTAGAGCGATCACGCTCAAAAATCATTTTTTCAATATTAATTCTTTGTACTCCTTTGATGAGTTAGCTTCTAGCAGAGAAAGTCATAATGCCTTACATTTAGATCAGGGTTCTAATTTTTCTTTTCAGGATCTACAGGCAATTAGCACATTACGTAGTTTAAAAGCGGAGACCGCACCTATTGAGGCAGCAGCGACTATTACCCGAGAAGAGATTCAGTTTGGGAATTCAGATTTTTATCCCATACATTCGAGACCCATGAATCTAGATTTATTTCAAGAAAGGGTAGAAAGGGAAGTAAAATTTACAGGGAGGTCCAAAGACCACAACAAAACATTTAATATTACTTGGCGGAAAATAAGCTATTCAGAATTAAAAAACAACCAAATATAATATACCTCTGCAGACAAGGGGGGGGGGAGTTGTAGTCCTCAATAGTGGTCTTTATAGAAGGAGAATCTAAAATTCCCGGGAAACAGATGTATACAAAAACCTTAACAGAGACCCGAACTTAATATAAATTCTCCTAAAAAAAGTTTTGTGGGAGGTGTTTCCCCCTGCTTTTTTTTTTGAAAGGCTACGGAGGACAATCTAGTGGATAACCATCATGGCCATCTACCACTCTCTACCCAAAGGGGCATAAAGGGGGTTTTCCCCCCACATTCCGCCAATAGTGTCAGAAGTTTCCCAATGAGGTTTAAGCCAATGGCTTGACACTAAATTTAAACAACCTTTAATAACGGCTAAACCAGTTACATTAAGGGATACGAAGAATCTTTATTCCAATATTGAACAATTTGTATGGAATGATTCCTGTTCCTGGGTCACTTGTGACGTGGTGGGACTATATCCCAGTATTCCACATGACAGGGCCCTGGAATTTTTGTTCAGGTTCCTTACATCACATAGTGATTTTTCCATTACTAAATGTCAGTACTTGATGGAGGTAACTAAATACCTTTTAGCCACAATTTTTTTCCTTTGATGGGTTTTTTATTTTTTGCAGGAAGGGAGCACTAGGGTGCCGTTTTTTCCCTTCCTTGCAAATATTTTTATGGCCATATGGGAAGAGGACTACCTTTTCAATGCAAGCAATCCATTCATCCCCCAAATCAGGTGGTATGGTCGTTATATAGCCGACCTGCTCCTGATTTGGGGGGGTGATTTTGCGTCCATACCACTATTTGTCCAGTTCATCACCAAAACACCTGTAATCTTCATTTTTAACCTATTGCCAAGTGAAATTGAAATTGATTTTCTGGATGTTAAATTAACTATGCTTAGTTGGTAAACATTACAGGTTTTCCTATAGGAAGCCTTTGGGTGGCAAACCACCCTCTTAGCCAGCTCCTGTCATCCAGTCAATATCCAAAAAATCCCTTATGGAGAGTTTGTCAACTCCGCAGGAAATTGTACAGAAATTATAAATTCAGATTAAAATCTAGATAACATGTTTTAGATTTGCGTGAGAGAGGATATAGAGATTCTGACTTGAAGCAGCACAAAGGAGGTTTTACCAGAATAGAGCCAGTTTTTGTTTAACAAACATCGGGGAAAGGGTTGAGCACACTGGGAAAAATTGTAACCTTCACTACACCTACATACACAATTTAAACAGATTGTTTCCATCATAAAAAAACATTTACCCCGTTCTCCGTGTGTCAGAAGGACTACATGATATTGTTGGAGACAGGCATTCGATATGTATCTAAAAAAGCCCCCACTTGGGGTTTATTACTTTCCTCCCATTTGTTCAACCCCACCCCCACTCCTTCCACTACATGGCTAAGAAGTATTGGTTACCATAAGTGCGGACATAAAATATGTACTGCATGCCGCTTTTGCCACAATTCAGACCAGTTCGTTTCTTTTTCAACAGGAAAAAATTACCGCATCAAGAATTTTATAAATTGCAATAGCAAATTCGTAGTTTATCTTGTAAGTTGCACTTTATGTAAAGTGCAGTAAAGTAGGTTGCACTTCTTGTCCATTAAAAGTTAGGATTAGAAACATCTATCAGATTCATATAAAACTAAAAAACATTAACAGTATTTTCCATGGTCTCAAAGCATTTTTGGAGACTCATGGAGGAATGTCACGGTTTTACATTTCTAGGGAAAAGAAAAAGTTACACATTCGCCACGGGTGGTGACCTGCTACGTAAATTACTCAGCAGGGAATCCCGTTGGATTTTTGATCTTGATACCAGAACTCCCAAAGTCTTAACATTAGACAAATATTATGTATTATTATTAATAAATTTTTTGTAAATTTTTTTCTAATCATGTTCCATTTTTCTTTATAATTATGTATGTTTTTTTTTGTTTTCATTTCTTATTGTTTTATTTTTCATTGTTGTTTTTTATTATTTTTTTATCCATTGGCTCCAATGGTGATTTCACAACATGTGATCACGGAGGGGTTTATAAATTTTAAATGAGCATACGTCATCTGTGAATTTAGCTACGATTAAGAAGCGGAAGCTTCGAAACGCTTTAGTCCCTACCAAACGCATGTCGTAACTCTGCTCTTCCATGCTTGGGCTTTTTGTATTTTTGTAAGTTTTTTATTTTTTGAATACAATAAAATTTATTAATTTTTAAATTAGTCTTGGGTAGTGGGTATCGGGGGCAGCACCTGGACTTTCTTGGATTTGCTTTAGCCACGAGCGGTGGCGTGTTCTGCTCTACCCTCCCAGGAGCATTAAATTGCAGGTGAGCATCCCCCATTCCTGTTTTTTTTCTATGGCCCCGTAGGTATAGCCCCCCCCCCCTCATTGGGGCCCCCCCTTGTATCTATTTTTCCACCCCCCAGTCATTAGGGCCCCTTTGGGGCTATTTTTCACCCCCAGTCATTAGGGTTTCCCTGAAAGGCATGGGCCCCCCCCATAGGGCCCCTGTACAAATTTTACTTCCCTGGCGGCGCCCCGCCAAATGTCTCCGTACCCCTCCCGGGCCCCAAGCCTGCTGCTTTGGGCCCTGGGGCCGAAACAGGAAGTTTGGGCGGGGCTTTAAATGACGTAAACTTCTGCCGCCCCCCGCCTGCAAAGCGATTACGGCAGGGGCAGGGGCGCAAAAAGCTCTCCCTGCCATGCCTTCATTTTTTAATTTGTAGGGTGCCCCAAAACGGCCCGTGCATAAAAATTTAAAGATACCCTCGTGAACCCAAGGGAAATGGAGCCGGGCCCGGCGGCGGGGGTTTTCCCCCTTTGGTTTTCTCAGCCCGGGGGCCGGGCCCCTTCAAGCAGCCCCCCGGTTTGTACGCCCTATGGGCGGCCCGGGGGTGCAGGTGACAGGAGCAGGAAAGGGGATTAATATAGGGGGTGAAGGACAAAATCAAAATCGGGCCTCCCTGCTTAGGGGGTTTATGGTTTTGCCAAAACACTGAGAAAAATAGCAAAAGGGGGGATGTTTGGTAGGCGGTAAAAGGCAAGAAATTTCAGTTTTTTTGGGGGCCCAAAGTTTTGAGTTTAAGAGAGAGGACATAATTTTCAAAAATACGCGGACAGCAGTCACGGGGTTTTTTTTGGGTATTAGGACAGGAGGGGTTTTTAAACAGGGCAGGTGTATATTTGTTTGTCACAAGGTAAAGATAGTACGGGGAAGCCAAATCTGCTGAGGTTTTTTAAAAGGGGGGCTGCTTTAAGTGAAAAACCTAGAACCACCCCTAAGGGAAACCAAAAACATCAAAAGGGAGAGGAGAAAAAAGTTTTAAAAACCCTGAAAATGAACACAAAAGGGAGCTTTCCAGAGAAGTAGGATGGGGAACCAAAAAGAGAGCATGCCCTTTGGAGGCCAATTTTGCTAAAGCAGGGCCTGAGGAAGTTTGGTGATTAAAAAGTGCCCAAAATGCTGCAGAGAGATCTACAAGAAGCAACAGTAGTTGCCCCTTTTGATTTAGCAGTTAGGAGATCATTGGAAACTTTGGGAAAAGGGGCATTTTCTGTGGATATAAAGCGGGGAAACCAGATTACAGAGGGTCAAAAAGGGGAGTTAGCAAGAGATAGGGGGATTGGGTTTGGAAGGGGCCCAAAGGGCTTTCCCCAGGGTTTTTAAGATAAAGGGCAGGTTAGAGACGGGTTTGGGAATTTTGGGAAAGCCAGGAGGGGTCCAGAGGACCCCTTTTAGTAAAGGGTTTTATAAATGGCGTTTTTTTAAAGGAGGATGGAAAGACCCCGGGGGGAGAGGGAAGGTTTTTTTTTCCTAAAACATCCCCAAATTCTAAAAAACCCTGCAGCCTCTTGCTGCGGCCCTCCCGTCTAGTACTTTCACTCACCTTCACCTCCGCTCCCCCCGGGCGCTCCCCCCTCTCTCCCCCTGCTTTTTCCTGCCAACCCCTCCACTAGAGACACTTTTCCCCCAAACCCCGAGAATTCAGTGCAAACACTGACCCTATAAGGCTCCTCATTACCTACCCCCCCCCCATACATCTCTGCACTAATCCACGGATACCTCCCCTCATGTAATCTCCATCCATAAAACCTCCGCCCCCATCCCTCCTACCCTAAACTCCTGATACCCTCCCCCCATGTAATCTCCAAACCATAACCTCCCCCCTAAAATCTCTACCCCAAAACTTTCCCGATAACGCCCTCATGTAATCTCCAAACCTAACCTCCCCCCCCCCATACATCTCTACCCAATCTCCGATACCTCCCCCAGTAATCTCCCATCCATAACCAAACCCCCCCCCCAACATCTGTACCCTAATCCATGATAAACCCCCCTTATGTAACTCCATCCCCTAAAACCCCTCCCCCCCTACATCTGTACCCTAAAATTTTTTGATACCCCCCTCTTTTTAAACCCCCATTTCCCCTAAAAACCCGTCCCCCCAACAATCTCTACCCTAATTTTCCTGATATCTTTTCCATGTAATCTCCATCCATAAACTGGCCCCCCCCTACCCTCTCTACCCTAATTTTTCCCCCGATACCCTTTCCCCCCCATGTAATCTCCCTCCAAAATTTAACCCCCCCCCCCCATACATCTTCCCAAAAACCCAATCTCCTGAAAACCTCCCCTCATGTTTAAACTCCATCCAAAAACCCGTCCCCCCCCAACATCTCTGCCCCCAAATCCCCCTGAACCTTCCCCCATGTAAAACTCCTTTCCCTAACCTCCCCCCATAAAATCTCTACCCTAAACTTTCCCGATACCCCCCCTCATGTAATCCCCATCCTAACCTCCCCCCATACATCTCCTTCCTAATCTCCTGATACCTTCCCCCTCCCTGGGAATCCCCTCCAAAAAACCCGTCCCCCCCCCATAAATCTCAAACCCCAATCTCCTGATACCTCCCCTCATGTAATCCCCCATCCATAAACCCCGCCCCCCCCAAAAAATCTCTAAACCCCAATCTCCTGATAAACCTCCCTCCCTTTTTAATTTTCCCTCCATAACCCCCCCGTTTTCCTTCCCCAAACCCCTAAAATAATTTTGCCCCCAATCTCCCGATACCCCCCCAAAGTAATCTCCATCCATAAACCCCCCCCATACATCTCCCACCCTAATTTTTCCTGATAAACCCCCCTCCAAATTTCTCTCCCTTTCCCCTAACCTCTCCCCCCAACATTTCTGCCCTAATCTCATTTAAAACCTCCCTTATGTAATTTTCCTTTCCTTAAAACCCCTCCCCCCCGATACATCTCCCCCCTAATCTCCTGATAAAACCCGCTCATGTAATCTCCAACCCTAAAACCCCCCACCAAAAACATTTTTGGGCCCCGATCTCCCGAAAACCTCCCCTCAAGTAATCTCTAACATAACCTCTTCTCCCCCTAAAAACTCTTAAAACCCTAATCTCCTGATACTTTCCCTCATGTAATATCCATCCATAACCTCCCCCCCCCTAAAATCTCTACCATAATCTCCTAAAACCCTCCCTCATTTAAAACCCTTCCAAACCTGCCCCCCAAAAAACATCTCTACCCAATCTCCTTATAACCTCCCCCCCATGAAAACCCCCATCCAAAAACCCCTACCCCCCTATTCTCTACCCCTAACCCCCCGGGTAACCCCCTCAAGTTTTCTCCCCTCCGTAACCTCTTCCCCCCCCTAAAATCTCTAACCCTTTAAAATTTTTCCGGGGGGCCTTTGCTCATGTAAAAATCCCCTCCAAACCTCCCCCCCCAAAAACATCTCAACCCCCATTCTCCCCGATACCCCCCCCTCTGTAATCTTTTTTCCAAACCTGTCCCCCCCCCATACAACTCTCCCTGATCCCTGAAAACCCCCCCCTCATATAATCTCCATCCCCTAAACCTTTCCTCCCCCATACAAACTCTCCCTGATCTCCTGATACCCCCCCCTCCCGGGAATCTCCATCCCCTAACCCCCCCCCCATAAAACTCTAAAGCTAATCTCCTGATACCTCCCCTCATGTAATCTCCCTCATAAAACTCGCCCCCTTTTCATCTCTGCCCTAATCCCCTATCCTCCCCCATGTAACTCCATTTCCCTAACCTCTCCCCCCATACACCTTTTTCCCTTTTTGTCCTGATTTCCCCCCCCATGTAATCTTTCCCTTCCATAACCCCCCATACAACTCTAACCCCCCACTTTCCTGAATCTCCGTCATGTAATCTCCCTTTCCCTAACCTGCCCCTCCCATAAATCCCCTATCCTAATCCCCTGATCCCCCCCCCTCAAAAAAATCCCCATCCAAAACTTGTCCCCTCAAAACATCTTTGCCCTACTCTCCTGATACCTCCCTCATGTAATGTCCATCCAAAACCCGTCCCCCCCATACATCTCAACCCCAATCTCCGATAAACCCCCCCTCAAAGTAATTCTTTTATCCAAAAAACCTTTTCCCCCCCTAAAATCTCTAACCCCCAAAACCCCCTGATCCCCCCCCCTCATGTAATCTCCATCCCTAACGTCCCCCCCTTAATCTCTACCCTAATCTCCTGATACCTCCTCTCATGTAATCTCCACTCATAACTTGTCTGCCCATACATACCTACCCTAATCTGATACCTTTTCCCTTTAAAAAATCTCCAACCAAACCCCACCCCCTACATTCCTTTTCCGCCCTAAAACTTCTGATACCTTTCCTCTTTTAATTTTCCATCTATAAAAACCGTTCCTCCTTATATTTTCTAAAAGGGTAATCTCCTGATAAACCCCCCCATGTTTTTCCCATCCATAAAAATTTCCCCCCCAAAATATCTCTGCCCAATCTCTTTACAAACCCCCCCGCAGGTAATCTTGCATCCATAACCTGTCCCCCCCCATACTTTTCCCAAACCCCAATCTCCCCGAACCCCCCTCCTATAAAACTCCTTTCCCTAACCCCCCCCCATACGCTCTAGCCCCTAATCCCCCTGATTTCCTCCCTCATGTAATCTCTATCCAAAAAACCTCCCCCCCCCAAAAAAACTCTACCCCAAAACCCCCTGATAAACCCCCCTCATGTAATTTCCCCATCCTTTAAATTTTCCCCCCGTTCCCCCCAATGTCTCAAACCCCAAACTCCTGGATACCCTCGCCTCAATTTTAATCTCCTTCATAAAACTGTCCCCCCCTTACATTTTATCCTAATTTCCTTATACCTCCCCTCATTTAAACTCCATCCATAACCTCCCCCCCCCAAAAATCTCTGCCCTAATCTCCTGATACCTCCCCCCCATGTAATCTCCATCCATAACCTGCCCCCCCATACACCCTAAACCCCATCTCCTTATACTTTCCCCCTTGTGAAATCTCCATCCAAAAACCTGTCCCCCATACATCTATATCCAAATCACCAAAACCTCCCCTCATGTAAAACTCCATCCATTACCTCACCCCTATAAAATCCTTTTCCCCCAATCCCACTGATAACTCACCTCATGTGATCTCCATCCATAACCTGTCCCCCCCCTTTAACCAAACTCTAACCCAATCTCCTGATTAACCCCCCCCATGTAATCTCCCCTCCAAACCCTGCCCCCCCATACTTTTTTGCCCTAATCTCTTAATACCTTCCCCCCATTTTAATGCCATTTCCCTAACCTGTCCCCCCCATACATCTCTAAACCCCAAATCCCCCTTATACCGTCCACATGTAATCTCCATCCCTAACCCCCCCCCATACAAAACCTGCTCTAATTTTCCTGAATTTCCCCCCCATCATGTAATAAACCAACCATAAACCCGTCCCCCCTACACTCCCAAAACCCCAATCCCTGATGCCATTTATGTAATTTTTCCCTCAATAACCTTTTTCCCCCCCTAAAATCTTACCCAATCTTCCCCGAACCCCCCCCTCTGTAATCTCCACCATAACCCCGTCCCCCCTTTCATCTCTACCCTAGTCTCCTGATACCCCTCTCATGTAATCTCCATCCATAACCTGTCCCCCCATACATCTCTACCCTTATCTCCTGATACCTGCCCTCATGTAATCTCCATCCATAACCTGCCCCCATACATCTCTACCCTAATCTCCTGATACCTCCCTCATGTAATCTCCATCCATAACCTCCCCCATACATCTCTACCCTAATCTCCTGATACCTCCCCTCATGTAATCTCCATCCATAACCTGTCCCCCATACATCTCTACCCTAATCTCCTGATACCTCCCTCATGTAATCTCCATCCATAACCTGTCCCCCATACATCTCTGCCCTAATCTCCTGATACCTCCCCTCATGTAATCTCATCCTTAACCTCCCTCCCACATCTCTACCCTAATCTCCTGATACCTCCCTCATGTAATCTCCATCCATAACCTGTCCCCCCATACATCTCTACCCTAATCTCCTGATACCTCCCTCATGTAATCTCCATCCATAACCTCCCACCATACATCTCTGCCCTAATCTCCTGATACCTCCCCTCATGTAATCTCTATCCATAATCTCCCCCCATACATTTCTACCCTAATCTCCAGATACCTCCCCTTATGTAATTTCCATTCATAACCTGTCCCCTCCCCCCACCTGTACATCTCTACCCTAATCTCCTGATACCTCCCCTCATGTAATCTCCATTCATAACCTGTTCTCGCCTCCATTTTGTACATCTTTTGCCCCTGATTACAGCCTCATGTGCAGTGAAGGAAATAATTATTCAATACCTTGCGGAGTGTGTAACTTTGCCCACTGACAAAGGCATGAAAATCACATTGTATAAGTTCTGTAAACTTATTTTCATTTTGCTGAGAAAAAGAAGTATTTGATCCCCTACCAAACATTAAGAGTTCTGGCTCCTACAGACCAGGTAGACCTCATAATCAATCGTTACTTGCATTAAAGGACGCCTTCTTTATAAATGACTTTTCTTGTCCACAGAATCAGTCTGTCTCTAAGCTCTACAACATGGGCAAAGACCAAGTGGCTTGTCTTAGGATGTCAGTGCAAGATTCATAGATTGCACAAAAGCCGGAATGGGGTACAAAATCCATATGTAAGATGCGGGTGAGAAGGAGACAACTGTTGGTGCAGAAAATGGAAGAAAGAAATACAAAATGGAACTGTCAATCAACCATCGATCTTGGGCCACCGTAAAAATATCTAGTCGCGTGGGGTCTCCTTGATCATGAGAGAAGGTGGAGAGATCAGCTAAAACTTCACGGTGGAACTTATTAATGTTCTTAGGGCAGTGTGAGGCCAGAGTCAACAAGAAAACCATTGGTAACGCATTACACGTAATGGTTTAAAATCCTGCAGGTGCCACAAGTTCCCCCGGGCTCAAGAAGGCGGCACTGTGCAGGGTCCCCCGTCTGAAGTTTCGTCAGTGAACACCTTGATGATTCTGTGAGGTGTTTGGGAGAGGGTGCTGTGGTCGATGAGACAAAAAAATTGGCAGTAAACTCAACTCGCTTGGTGTTTGGAGGTAAAGAAATTATGCTATGACCCAAGAACAACCATCCCCCACTGTCATGCAAGAGTTTTATGCACAAATATTAAGTCTTGTTTGCCAAAGGGATTCACAAAGATTGATTTCTGTAACTGCAAAAGCAAATAGATTTGTATTTATTTATACAAGTGTGATTTTTGGATTTAGTTTTTTACTTCTCATCTCTCAAAACTTAAGATTAACTTACCTTAAAAATTATTTATTGTTCATGTCTTTAGTCAGTGGGGGAAACTTACACATCAGCAAGGGATCAATTACTTATTTCCTTTCTCTGTATACAGAGTGTGAATCTTACTCTCAGTCCTCATCGTCATCTTCAGGTTCTCAGGTCCAGACTACTTCACAGTAAACAATGGCCCTTTTCATCAATGACCCCCCAAGGTATGGGGACATGGACGGAGAACCTACCCTGGAGTTCATCTACTTGGTAACTGGAGAGAGTGTAGGGTCTCACATGAGCCTGCTCTTATCTTATCAGTAAACAGGTTTAAAATGATGGTGGAAAGGTGAGGGGGTTCTTAGATTCTATTGTAGTGATTCAGTGTCTCCCCTTACACAGGATTACACAGTGTGAGAAGTGTCTGGGGAGTGTGTGCCCCCCCGTGTGTCAGGAGGACGGAGCAGCAACCAGAGCCCGAAGTCTCCACCTCATTCATGATACAGAAGATCCTAGACCTGAACCACAGGATCACTGAGCTGCTGAATGGTGAGGTGAGGAGAATGACTGGGACATTATACATAATACAGGGGGTGATGCTGTCTGGCATGATGAGAGGTGAGGAGAATGTGGGGACATTACACATAAACACAGGGGATGATGGTCTGGATGATGTTAGAGGTGTGGGGAATGCTTGGACATTATTACACTGACACAGGAGGATGATGGCGCCTTGTGTTGTCAGGTGCCTATAAGGTGTCAGGATGTCGCTGTCTTTGGCTCCATGGAGGAGTGGGGGAGTACATAGGACAACTAGGGATCTTTACCAGGAGGTCATGACGGTGGATCACAGGCCGCTGACATCACCAAGGTGAGAGGAGATAAGGACACAGCAGGAGTGATAGCTCCACTCTCTCTCTCTCTTTCCATTTTCTCATAGAATTGAAGTTGTTGAGACGTATGATACGCGTACATAGATATACCGCATTTCATGTATTTGTCACTGTGTTCTCACTACAGATGGATCCAGTAGGAGAAATCAAGCAGAGAGATGTCCCCGTCCTCTGTATTCCCAGGACTGTCCAGGGGATAAATGACCCAGAGAACCATCAGGTAGAGGGAGGCTGAAGTCTCCTCTAAAATATAATGACCTGATGGAAACAACCTGCACTTATTTCACTGGTCTTTTGTATCTTTAGGGGAAAATCTGATTGATATTAAAGTTGAGGATGAAGCAGTAGAGATGGACGTCCCAGGGAATCCTCAGTAGAGGAAGCCCTTTACAAATCTGTTTAAGGGGTGTGGACTCTGCAGCCAAAGATATGTCATAGGATATTTGGGGGTCTCTTATGGTTGATCTGTCTGCTGTACTTGAATTTGTTTCCATAAGTACGCTCAGCGTGAAGATCCTGACTGATACTAAAGTGGAGTCGGAAGATAGAGAAGTTGAGGAGCGATGAGCCGGAGGATGAGTGACGTGAAGACGAGATCCCAGAATATGTGGCCATTCGGTGAGTACTAATAATTTAGAGGTGTCTTTAGTGACTCCTGTGTTCTACCTGTCCCAAGGCATTCTATGGGTCCTGCCATACATGTGGCCACTAGGATCAGGTTTTGGGGTTCAACTGCTGGATGAACATCTGCAATGAAGCAGGGATCTGAGGACACTTTTTTTTTTTTTTTTTTTTTTTTTTTTTAAAACAAAATTAAGCTTTTATTTATGAAATATGCAGGGAAAAAACAGCATCAGTAGAAAGAAGAGTGAGCATATATAAAAAAAACAAATACAGACATATTAATTTTCATCATCAATTATATTATCCCCAATTAAGGTGACATCAAAGAATTGTACGAAAACATTACAGAGCATAAGATAGTCATGGCGTTCCTAGCATACAATTGTATCAGGATATTAAAGAAACTAGACGGGACTAACAACAACCAGCCTTAACAATAAACACTTTTCCTAGATGTCATGATGTGTGTGTGTGTTATCCATTCTTTTCTGTGCGGACACCATATACACCTCATAGGAGGTCTGTATAAGATGTAGGAGTCTACAAAGGTAACGCTCTGGAAAGAAGTCATAGTAGGTGAACAGACACGTAACCCAGGGGCATAACAGAAACTCTTACTAAGTACTCTAAAGTGACATAAAGGAATGGCCAAAGCCGTATGAGTGGAGTCAATCCACGTCTTCCCAGACCCTCGCAAATTTGTATGGGCACCCCACGGTGTAGGTAAAGTCATATTTTTTAAAAGGGGGAAGTGTGACAATTTACAGTATTTTATCCATTCCTGAAGTCCAGGAGTATTAGAGGACATCCAGTGTCGAAGGATAATAGTTTTCCTAGCAATAAAAAGGACGGTTAGTGAGACATGTGCGGGTCACCGGACGGGTGGACGGGTGGCTCTTGGATCCAAGAGAATATTAGGCAGGCTTTTGGGTCAGTTGGTATCGGGCAGCCATTATAATTCATTCAAGAACCTAAGGTTTTGTTGCCATATATAAAGCCTATGGATATTGGGCAAGCCCAACGTTGTGGAAAAAAATGGAACCCGGAACAGAGCGACACTTCGGACAGCTGATTCAGGAATCTCCCGGTGTCTTGAATTTAGAAGCGTGTTGGTGGTATAATATGCTCGACTTAATAGGTACAGTTGGGTTACTCTTTCTCCATATTTCGGGGACACTAATTTGGGGGCTCCAAAGGCTACAAGGCCCATTGTATCCTCTGTTATGGGTCCAACGTTCCCACTTCCCAAATACCTCTTCTTTCCCCGGAATGGGTTCTCCCAACATTCTTTTCAGTTGTAATGCGTGAAAGCATGTTATGAGGCCTTCGGGTGGGGCGGCGGGAATAAAGCAAGGTGGTATAGGGCAAGTCTTGAAGCAATTGATTCATTGGAAATTGCGTATATTGGGCGTGTCTTAGCTGAAGATAGTGGGAAAAAGTGCGTATGTTGTAGGATATCGTATTCCCAGCTTGATCCTGAAATGAACTTAAGCGTCAAATTTTCATTTTAATTGGCGATATGTATATCACCCCCCTGTCCCTTCCATACTGGGAGCACATCCAGTGCTAGAAAGTTCCTGCATATTATTATTGTTCCATAGGGGTCGTTTTTGCAGTCTACACTGATTGCGTGTATTATGTCTTTCACACGTTTTCCATATTAAAAGGACAACTGTTGAGAATGTGTGGACCTTGGCGGTGGCGGTGGATAGGTCTAAGAGGTGCTGAAAGAGAAGATGCAAGGGTGGGTGCATGTATACCGGGTTCCATTAGTAGCTCTCCACTAACCCTTTAGGAGATCAATCCAGCATCTAATCCAAGTGGGAGAGTGAGCCGACCCAGTAATTATGTCCGTAGATCGGGGAAGGAAACGCCCACCCTGATCCAATGGGTGCTGTAGGACATGTAAAGGACAGACGGGGCCTAACGCTATCCAAAGGAAGGAGAGTAGGGATAGAATTTTTTTAAAGCCCTAAATACAGTGGAATTGAGATATAAGGGGAGAGACTGGATTAGGACATACAGGATTTTGGGGATAATGTTCATCTTTTACAAGCTATCCTAGCCATAAATTGACAGGGGGTAATTTACTTCCACCTTGGGATTCTGTTGCGAAGGTAGGCTGCAGTGGGGACGAATGATTGAGGTCAAGAAATTCCGTAGGGATCTAATATATTGATTCCTGGTATGTAATCTGAGATGACCACGCAAGTGACAGAGTCGAGGCCTGCTGCGGGGGGGCAAAAGAGTCTAAGGGCTGTAAATGGGATTTTTAAAAATTAACCTGTAGCCCAAGAGTTGGCCAAATATATCGAACTACGTTAAGGCTCTGGGAAGTGGTGTTCTACTATCTCGCAATGTTAAAAGACATCATCTGAGTATAGGCTGTTTTCTCATGTAAAGAACCCATCTCAACCCAATGATATTCAGATGTTGCTGTATGACGAGCGGCTAAGGGCTCAATGGCCATAGCAAACTGAAGTGGCGACAGAGGGCCACCTGTCTGGTACCCCATACGCAAGGATTGTGAGTCCGATATGAGGGCCGTTCACTCTACTTTTGGCGCGACTGGCTGATTAATTTAGGAGTTTGACCCAGGAAATAAAAGATGGACAAAAACAAACCTGCTAGAAGAACCAAACACAGATAATTCCATTCCGCAGAGTCAAAGGCCTTGTTTGTGTCTAGGGATACGAATTTCCTGGTCCTACATTCGTGTGAGGAGCTGCAGATTCATGGAAGATGTCGGCGCAGATTCATGGGCCGTGGGCTTACCCGGGCATAATACCTGTTGATTCCTCATGTACTAGGAGAGGATAAGGAGAGTTTAGGCGAATGGCAAAAACCTTGGCCAGATCTTAACATCTGTTTGAGAGGGAGATATCGGTCTGTACAGATGAACACAGTTCAGGATCCCGGCCAGGCTTAGGATACCTAAATCATTGCTCTTCTCATTGTGGATGGGAGACATGCCGCCTTCTTTGCCTCATTAAAACATCTATGTATATAGGGGGCCAAAGTATTGGGTCCTGTTTGAAGAATCAATAGGTAACCCATCAGTTCCGGGAGGACTTGGGTTTTTAAAGGAAGGGGGCAATAGCCGCCTGTATACTCCTACAGGGGAGATGGGGGCTTCTAAATCGGAATTGTTGCCTCCTCTGTGAGGGGGATTAACGCCACTCTTGCAGATTATTTCTCAATTTCCCTGTCTCAGATCTAACGTGTGAACATCGTACAGATCTGCATAGAAACAGCGAAACTCTTCGCACCTGCTTAGGTGAATATACATCTCCAATCGTGGCTGCATCAGGGCTTTGTAATGACCGGGGGTTATGGGACTTCTTAGCCATACTGGTAAGAGTTTACCACAGCGCTCACCCATTTCTTGAATGATTGGTCTAGTAAAGATTGTATGTGCGGGTCTCCCGATCTCGCAATGCTGTGTATTTAATTTCTGTCGCAAGGGAGCCAGCCTGATGTATTGTCCTCCGTTGGATCTCTGGACAACTTTGTTAGCTCCGCTCGTTCTACTTCCCAGGCCAAGGTATAGCCTTAGCTGCATATCGAACGCTTTAAATCAGCAACAGGGTGGAAAGTTCATCCCCTAATGTATGCCTTGAATGCGTCCAAATTGAAAGTAGGGAGGAGCTGATGTTCATTTAATAGTAAGAATTCTACCCATCTATCAGTAAGGTGGGCAGATGGTTGGGGAGCAGCATAATACCAATAGGGGTTATAAAACGCCAGGATTTTGGGTTTGGTAAGGTCCGACCCATATCAGGCGGAGCATCAACAGGAGAGTGATCAGAAAGCCGGCGGGACAAGTACTTACACTCGTACTTAGGAAGGTTTGTTGTTTATTGATTAGGGTAAATCTTTTCTAGATAGTGCATTGTATCCCGGCGAAAAGCAAGAGAATTTGAGTTGCAGATGGGTGAAGAGAACGCATAAGCATCAATGAAACCTACTTTTACCTCCGCCACCTGTAAGGGAGGAGGGGATCAGCCAGCCCAAGAGGTCTGCCCCCCAGTGAACCTATCTCTTGACAGTATCCCCAGGTTGAATGAAATCTCCTAACCACAGTGACGGGTGTATTCTGGCCCTAAGCAGAGTGAGGCATTTGCCGAAGGATGATTGACCTCCAACTGGAAGGGGGGGGGGGGAATGTAGGTATTGATACAGAATCACGGTTTATTGTCAATAAAGCGAGTATATGAAGATATATCTTCAGGGTGTTGTCAATATCGGTATTTAACTGAAGAAGCACATTTTATTTCGGATCAATTTCGACACCTCCTTGCATGGGATAGTTTCAGAATGAAAGGTCCATCCCACCCACGGTTTACGTAATGGTACGAGTTCTAGGGCCAGATTAGGTGGGTCTCCTGGAGACAAATAATATCTACCTATATGACTTAATCAGCCTCATCACCAAATTGCTGTTTAATCGGGGTCATTAAGACTCTCCCTCACGTTCCATGAAAGAAAATTAAACGACGGCCATGGTGCTTCCCAAATAAAAGGAGTATCATAGGATGTCCCCCCCCCCCCCCCCCCCCATTTTATATAACTTATCGAATGATCCCCAACCACCCTTCGATATCAAGATCCTAATCGTCCTCCGGCTACCGACTAGTCTGCTTTGTGTAATAGAGAATGCACAAACTTCTTTGCTCAAAACCCCAATGAACCCATTTCCCACCCCACATCCAATCCCCACAGCTGGGATGTTATGACCCAAACATTAACCATGTTTCAACTTACAAATGGCGTGGGAGTCTCGCACCTTAGCCTGAATACAAACAGGGCCGTCAGTTGCGCGCAAAATAAAGCGTTTATGAAATCAGAATAATTATAGTAAATATCTAGGAGGAACATCTTCAAAGGGAAATCAGTATCCCACACAATCAATTGCCTATGTATGCACACGACCTTGACAGTTAAGGAAAGGGAAGAGGAGGTATAGGAAAGATAAAAGGAAGGGCAGAGGGAAGGTTAGGAAGGGGGGGAAGAGAACGGGAAAGAGGGTGAGAGGAGAAAAAAAACTCATATATGGGTGAAAGAGAAAAGGCATCATAAAATGGAGCATATATTTCAGTGCAACAATACCCAAATCAGCATCAAGAGAGATGAACTTGAGTCTTTAAGTGGCCACTAATGACCACGTAAGTTCGCCTCCGGATGTTTGTCTAGCCAGTCTTGGGCGTCTACTGGGGTCTCAAAGAAGTGGGTTTTCTCTCCCACCTGTACCCGAAGCCTGGCAGGATAAATCATGGCATACTTCAGACCGCGTTCACGGAGCTTTGCTTTTGCTGAAGTAAAACTGAGCACGTTTCCGCTGGATTTCCAATGAGAAGTCCGGGTAGACGTAGATTTGGACGTTTTCATACGGGATCGGGCCTTTCTCCCGCATAAGGCGCCACAGGGCATCTCGATAGTTCAAGAACTTGGCAATAAAAGTCCTCGGAGGAGCCCCAGGTGGAGGTGGTTTTGGCATAATGCGGTGGGCTCGCTCCACCGCAAACATGACAGAGAAGCTCTCTCTTCCAAATTTTTCAATTAGAAGAGATTCAAGGAATGCCTCCGGTCTAGAGCCCTCCGCCCCCTCAGGTAGACCAATAAATCTCAGGTTGCAGCGCCTAAGTCGATTCTCTTGATCATCAACCTGTTGGCGTAGTCGAAGGACTTGGGCTGTAACATCCGAAATTTTAACTTCGACTGGATTTGCACGGTCTTCCAGGTCACTCACCCTCTGCTCCACCTCTGTAACTCTCTCACGCAGCACCTGCGCATCTTGCCGAAGTAGGGAAATGTCTACTTTAATCTCATCGATGCGTGTGGAGAGCGTGGTCTGGCAGGTGTGGATGGCCTCCAGCACTTTTTGAGTGTCTAAGCTAGGAACTTCTTGCGAGGAGTTTGGTTGTTCTCTAGTAGAAGTGCTTGGAGAGGAGGCAGAGGGCTTGTTGGTCTCAGATGGTCCTGTTCTGCGGAAACCGGCCAGTTTCTCCGCCGCCTCCATTTGCTTCTTAGATGGCATGGTAGCAAGATCAAGCCCGTGACACAAGTGGGGATAATTATGTGGCAGTCCCTCCTCTAAAACAGCGCTGTTTGATCCGCACTGCGGCCGGATTAACACATCAACATCTGAAAAGCTGGGTCATTCTTCATTAAATAGACCGAGGAGGTCTAGGCAGTCCATGTAACATATATATCAGGAAAGTCTCGTTGGTAACCATACGAGTGTCTGGGGGTTACAGACCATAACATCTGGGGTGACCGCCAGGAAGGAGAAGAACTGCTTGAGGATGTATTGCTATACATGGGACAGCTCTTTCCACTGCAATTCCTTACTGCCCTACCACCAGCCGCCACAGGAGGGAGACAGAGACTATATCAGAAAGTTTTTCTGTATGCACGGCAGTATGGTGTTATTTCTGTGTGACTGCAACAGATCTCAGTGAGAGTAATGAGAATACAGAAATACTGGACAACAGATCAGTGCAGCAATGGCTGATGACTGTCTTGTTAATCATGCACCTCACTAGCCTTAGAGGTTTTTCAGGCAGTCTCTAGTTATGGGCAGCCAGGGGGGCCCGCAGGGTAACAAAGAGTCCTCGCACTCAGGGCAAGATGGGGCCCGCACACACAGGGCAAGACGGCGCCCGCACACACGGCGCCCGCACACACAGGGCAAGATGGCGCCCACACGTGTCCTTCAGCCAGACAGGGGAGATGGCGGCTCCGTGGGGCTTCACTTTCTAAGAGGACAAACGAGCACAAGGAGTCCTTCACCACACTCTGGTCCTCCAAAGCCAGGCAATACACTGGGGATCTGAGGCGGCAGGAGCTCCATGCGGTCCCCGGGGTCCTCCCCTTCACACACACGCCCGGTACCTGTATGCCGCTGGATTTGCTAACGCCAGCCTCTCTCACGGTTGCCGCCGGCAGTCCCGAGCCTGCTGCCCCTTCAGCTGGCTTCACCGGTGTCGGCACGGGCGCCGAAGCGCAGGAGACGCTGCACTCGTCACTCAGCCCGTCTCGCGGCGGGAGTCCCGGTCTCAGGCCTCGGGTCCGGTGTCAATCCCTTCGGCGGCTCCGCCGTGTGGCACAGTCACTCCGGAGCTCCAGCAGGGTAAGCCGCTTGGTCTCCCTCCTCCTCTCACCCCTTCAGCCGGGATAGCAGTCGGGTGGAAACAGGATTTCGGTGCTATTTGCAGCAGGGTCACAGGAGCTCCGGCGATGCACGTCCTGTCTCCTCGGCAGTCAGACCCCGCCCCCCGATCTGAGGACACTTAGTAGATCCACTTTAGCCCACAGTCAGGGGTCACATAATAGAGATCTGGAGGCCAAAAGGAAAATCCATTTCATCCTTAAGGTCAGAGTTTGTGAAAGGTTAAATAGAAGCTGAGAGGAAGTGATTCCCTTCTATATATTATGGACACTTATTGCAGTGTTTCTGAGGCTGGAGTTGGGATCTGCTCTCAGGGGCCACTTCATTAGGGCCACCTTCCCCTAGAACAGCCTGAATTCTTAGTGAATTGGATACAACAAGGTCCTGGAAACCTTTATTACAGATTCTGATGGAAACCTTGCTCTCCCTATTCCACCACATCTTAAAGATGTTCTATAACATGAACACCTGGTGACTGCAGCCGTTAGGCCGTACAGACCTCATCGTCCCGTCCATGAGTTCAGCTGGAGATGTGCACTTTGTCTCATGATGATCTGGTTATAGCCATGATGAGATTGTCACTAACCAGATGGTGTCCACTTGTATTAAAGTGCTGCCCCATTGGTATTGAAGGGCCAGATGTGTGGGCAGAGGACAGACCTGATTGTCAGACAAGGTTGTGCGTCTCAGAATCTTATCAAGTCCAAGAATCTTACAAAAGTCAGTACACCGGCCATATTTTTGTAAATTTTGTATGCTACCATTTCATGTGACAACACTGAGGATCTGTTACTTTGATACAATATAAAGTAGCCGGTGTACAGCTTGTATAACAGTGTAAATTTGGTGTGCTCTCAAAATAACTCAGCACACGGCCATCAGTGTCGAAATTGTTGGCAACAAAAGTGAGTACACCCCTATGTGATGACAAAAGTGAGTACACTTCTAAGTGACAATGGACAAATGGTGCCCAAAGTGTCTGTTTTCTGTGTTGCCCCCAGTATTGCCTTAGCTCTCTTGGGCCTGGAGGTCACTAGAGCCTTAGAGGTTGCAGCCACTGGAATCCTCTCCTCCATGACGACATCACAGAGCTGTTGGATGTTGGAGATCTTGTGCTCCTCCAACTTCCGTTAGAGGAAGCCTACAGATGTTCCATAGGGTTAGGTCTGGAGACATGCTTGGCTAGTCCAGCACCTTTACCCTAATTCTCTTTAGCAAGACAGTGGTGTTTGGGGACGCTATCATGTTGGACACTGCCATTTGGCCCAGGAGGGAAGTAATCATGCTCTACTTCAGTATGTCACAGCACACATTGGCATTCATGGTTCCCTCAATGAACTGTAGCTCCCCACAACCAGCAGCACTCATCCAGCCCCAAACCACAACACTCCCACCACCATGCTTGACTGTAGGCAGACACACTTGTCTTTGTACTCCTCACCTGGTTGCTGCCCCACATTCTTGACACCATCTGAACCAAATAAGTTTATCTTGGTCTCATCAGAGCACAGGACATGGTTCCAGTAATCCATGTCCTTAGTATGCTTGTCTTCAGCAAACTGCAGGCTTTCTTGTGCGCAAGCTTCCTTCTGGGACAACAGCCATGCAGACTGACACACTGTGCAGCATATAGTCTGAGCAATGGCAGGCTGACCCCTCATCCTTGTAACCTCTGCAATGCTGGCAGCTCTCATCACTGGATATGAGATGGACCAAGTGCACTCAGCTTCTTTGGTCGACCATGGCGAAGCCTGTTCTAAGGAGAACCTGTCTTGTTAAACCTCTGTATAGTCTTGGCCCCCACGCAGCAGCTCAGTGTCAGGGTGTTGGAAATCATTTTAAAACCTCAGACATCTTTATGTAGAGTAACAATTCTTTTTTCAGATCCTCAAAGAGTTCTTTGCCATGGGGTGCCATGTTGGACTTCCAGTACAATGAAATTATAACCACGGCACACCTGCTTCACACCGGACATCTTGTCCTTTCCTCTGCCATTCCAGCCAGCATCTATTATCTCCATTACCTACAGAGACTTTCCTGTATACCACCAATACCTACGGAGATCATTCTTACCTACTATGTGCAACATTTACTGCGCATCCGTTTGCCATATCTCACTAGATTATTCATCCTCTTCTTCCCGACTTGATGTCACTAGATAATGGCACTCTGCCGAATCGTTGTACTCTATATTGACATCAATGATCCTTTTTGTCTTACTAGAATTATCTGTGTAAAGCACTTGTTCAGTATGTTTCCTGGGTTTTAATATACCTCTTTGATGAAATTGGAATGATCTTCTGCCCTGTGTAAATAAATTTATATACTATTTGCATTTACCCCTTGGTGTGCAGTGGTTATAATTTTATTGTACCAGTTACTTTTCCACGTTCAGCACCCATTTAATCCTTTGACCTTTAGGTGTGCGTGACCTTATATTTTATTAATGTTGGACTTCCAGGGCCAAGAGTGTAAGAGCGATAACACCAAATTTAACAATGACCCCGCTCCCCATTCAGACCTGAGACCTTGTAACACAAAGGAGTCTCGGACACCATGGAGGGAAAATGGCAAATTAGACAGAATTTGTTTCTTTTTCACTTAGGGGTGTACTCAATTTTGTCGCTATTTAGACATTGATGTCTGTTTTGAGTTATTGTGAGGGCACACAAAATTTACACTGTTATACAGGCCGTGCACTGACTGCTTTACATTGTTTAGCAGTGTCAGATCTTCAGTATTGTCCCCTGAAAAGATAGAATATAATATTTCCAAATTATGAGAGGTGTACTGACTTTAGTGAGATACTGTATTTGATAAAAGTGATGAGTGAGTGTAGAGCAGAATCCTGGACTGTGTCACTGATACGTTACAGCGTTATACAAGGATTTATGAGGCTGCAGTCACACAGGCAGGTTCTCACTGTAAGGAGTGAAAGTAATGAGAAATACACACAGTGAAGTCCTATCATTATCTCCAGCGAGACCGTTGTGTGCAGCACAGACAGCAGCGAGACAGGCGGCAAATGACTCCATAAGGTCTTGGTAGGTTGTCACAGGGATCTGGAGCCGACTGCATCCCACGGCTGCTGGAGGAGCCATAGAGCCAACACCACCATGCAGGGGCCCCCACACATGCTCAATTGGGATCATAGGAGTTAGCGCCAGGGTAGTACTTGGAAGTGTTGGTCCTGCTCATTCAATCAGTGTCATCTCTAGCTGTGTGACATGTTGCATTGTCTTGCTGGGAGATCCCATCCACCCCAGGGGAGACAATCGTCCTGTATGGGTTTCTGTGATGGAATGATGGATTTATTCCCTAATCAAGTTTTGCCTCTATATGGATGAGTGGTCCAGAAACCTTCTTGGACCATAATGCTTGGACCATAATGTGTTCATCCAGCAGTGATTGCAGGGTGTAAATTCTCTGATGTTTCTTACCTGACACACCAATGTCCATCTGTTTCATCAAGTATAAAATGAGACTCCAAAACATACGTTGGCTCTGCACATATAAAATATATTGTGAAAAACACAAGCATAGGTGCACACTGAAAAGGCAATATATACATCTAATACAAACATCAGTGGCACACTAAAGACTAAGTAAAACCTCAAGCTATATAGGGACATTGGAAATGCATTACTGCTAAGGAAAATATGAAAAACCTGGGACTCTTAGTTTACAGAAATTTGATCAGATTGAAATAAGCTCACCTCCCAAAACGTCAAGGGATCCCAGAGCAGGTGAGTCCCTACACTAAATATATTACCTCACTAGGCGTCAATCCAGACTGCAACCTCAGGGTATGGTAGGAACTAGCAATTGAATTATCCTGCACTGGTTTTAAAGAGGCAGCTGTGTGCAGCAAGCCAAAGAGATCGCCAATCTCAAATGAACTACAAAACAAAACTTGGCTCTGCACATATAAAATATAAAATTAAAAACACAAGCATAGGTGCACACTGTAAAGGCAATATATACATCTAATACAAACATCAGGGGGCACACTAAAGACTAATAAAACCTCAAGCTATATAGGGACATTGGAAATGCATTACTGCTAAGGAAATATAAAAAACCCTTTGGACTCTTAGTTTACAGTATTTGATCAAAGATTGTATTAAAAGCTCACCTCCCAAAACGTAAAGGGATCCCAGAGCAGGTGAGTCCCTACATAAATATATTACCTCACTAGGCGTCAATCCAGACTGCAACTTCAGGGTATGGTAGGAACTAGCAATTAAAATTATCCTGCACTGGTTTTAAAGAGGCAGCTGTGTGCAGCAAGCCAAAGAGATCGCCAATCTCAAAGAACTACAAAACATACGTTGGCTCTGCACATATAAAATATATGTGAAAAACACAAGCATAGGTGCACACTGAAAAGGCAATATATAAACATCTAATACAAACATCAGGGGCACACTAAAGACTAAGTAAAACCTCAAGCTATATAGGACATTGGAAATGCATTACTGCTAAGGAAAATATGAAAAACCTGGGACTCTTAGTTTACAGTATTTGATCAAAGATTGTATTAAGCTCACCTCCCAAAACGTCAAGGGGATCCCAGAGCAGGTGATTCCCACACTAAATAAATTACCTCACTAGGCGTCAATCCAGACTGCAACTTCAGGGTATGGTAGGAACTAGCAATTGAATTATCCTGCACTGGTTTTAAAGAGGCACCTATGCTTGTGTTTTTCACAATATATTTTATATGTGCAGAGCCAACGTATGTTTTGTAGTTCATTTGAGATTGGCGATCTCTTTGGCTTGCTGCACTCAGCTGCCTCTTTAAAACCAGTGCTGGATAATTCAATTGGTAGTTCCTAGCATGCCCTGAAGTTGCAGTCGGGATTGACGCCTAGTGAGGTAATATATTTAGTGTAGGACTCACCTGCTCTGGGATCCCCTTGACGTTTGGGAGGTTGGGCTTAATACAATCTTGATCAAATACTGTAAACTAAGAGTCCCAGGTTTTCATATTTTCCTTAGCAGTAATGCATTTCCAATGTCCCTAAAATAGCTTGAGGTTTTACTAGTCTTTAGTGTGCCACTGATGTTTGTATTAGATGTATATATTGCCTTTTCAGTGTGCACCTATGGGTTGTGTTTTTCACAATATATTTTTTTATGTGCGAGCCAAAGTAAAGTTTGTAGTTCATTTGAGATTGGCGATCTCTTTGGCTTTTCTGCACACAGCTGCCTCTTTAAAAAAAAAAAAAAACCAGTGGGAGGATAATTCAATTGCTAGTTCCTACCATACCCTGAATTGCGTCTGGATTGACGCCTAGTGAGGTAATATATTTAGTGTAGGGACTCACCTGCTCTGGGGTCCCCTTGACGTTTTTGGGAGGTGAGCTTAATACAATCTTTGATCAAATACTGTAAACTAAGAGTCCCAGGTTTTTCATATTTTCCTTAGCAGTAATGCATTTCCAATGTCCCTATATAGCTTGAGGTTTTACTTAGTCTTTAGTGTGCCACTGATGTTTGTATAAAATGTGACTCATCAGGGAACACAACAGTTTGCCTATCAGCGGAGTCCAGTTCAGGGTTAGCAGAGGTGCCGTGAATCTGTCTGCTCCAGGGTTCAGTAGGGTTAGCAGAGGTGCAGTGACATCTCTCTGCTCCAGGGCCCCATACACAATAGGGTTAGCAGAGGTGCAGTGACATCTGTCTGCTCCGGGGCCCTACACGCAGTAGGGTTAGCAAAGGTGCACTTTGTCCACTCCCTGGGTCATTTTGGGGGTGAGCTGCTCCACTGTATCCTCATGCAGCTTCCTAGTCAACGTTTATCTCTGGTGTCAATGGCGCATGGAGCTCTGCAGTTTCCATATTTTACTTGTTCACTCATTATACACTTTCACCACAGCAGCTGCTAACAGGTCACAAAATGTGAAACCCAATAACCAATAATCAATACAAATTTTAGCAATGAGGAGTGTGAGCAGACAGCTTATCACACTTTACAAACGTAGCAAGCCTGAGCACCACAGGAAATTCCTGCATAAGCTATCTGACATTGGAAGTAGGAAGAGTTTTCCCACCTAAAAAAGTGTTTAAAATGTTTCTCTTTTGTGGTAAAAAAAAAAAACTTAAAAACATTTTTAATTTCAACAGCAAACTTCTGTACGATCTTTGAAGGAAACTGCATGTCCTCACTATATTTTAAAGTAGAAGAAGATATCATGCAGCACTCTTCAGGAGGAAGCCACACTCCCCTTCTTGGTACATCCAAGACGCCCAAAAGTACAGACTTGTCGAATAATCCCCTCCATAATGGGGAAAACCTTCTCCTGACCCACAGATGGTTTTACGAGTAAAAGGCCCAAAAAGAGGGGAAAAGGTTTCCATGTGGTCAATGTGGTAAACTGTTCACAAGATGCTCAAGTCCTCTTACTCACAGACAAATTCACTCTGGAGAGAAGCCATATTTATGTTCAGAATGTGGAAAATGCTTCACCCTAAGTCAGCTCGTGATGAACATGAGAAATACCACACAGGAGAGAAGCCATATTCATGTTCAGAATGTGGGAGACTGTTTTCATATAAATAGCATCTTGCTAACATGTAAGAATTCACACAGGGGAGAAGCCTTTTCATGTTTTGAATGTGGTAAAACTATTTGCACTTAAATCAAGTCTCGTTAAACATGAGAGAAGTCACACAGGAGAGAGGCTCTTTTCATGTTCAGAATGTGGAAAATGTTTCACACACAAATCATATCTTGTTACACATGAGAGGAATCACACGGGAGAGAAGCCTTTTTCATGTTCAGAATGTGGGAAATCTTTTACCGATAAACATAATCTAATTGTACATGAGAGAATTCACACAGGAGTGAAGCCTTTTTCTTGTTTTAAAATGTGGGAATCTTTTACAGAGAAAGCAAGTGTAGTCAAACATGAGAGAATTCATACAGGGGGGAAGCTTTTTTTTTGTTTAGAAAAGTGGAAAATGTTTCCCACACAAATTTATTCTTATTGCACATGAGAGAAGTCACACAGGAGATAAACCTTTTTCCTGTTCTGACTGTGGGAAGCGGTTTACACGTAAATCATAAACTAAATTTTACACAAGAAAATCACACAGGAGAGAGGCCCTTTTCATGTTCAGAATGTGGAAAATGTTTCACACACAAATCATATCTTGTTACACATGAGAGGAATCACATAGGAGAGAAGCCTTATTCATGTTCAGTATGTGAGAAATCTTTTACAGAGAAATCAAGTCTAGTGAAACATGAGAAAATTCACACGGGAGAGAAGCCTTATTCATGTTCAGTATGTGGGAAATGTTTTACAGAGAAATCAAGTCTAGTTAAACATGAAATAATTCACACAGGAGAGAAGCCTTTTTCATGTTCTGAATGTGGGAGACGATTTACACGCAAATCATATCTTGTTTCACATCAGAGAACTCACATGGGAGAGAAGATTTTTTCATGTTCAGAATATGGTACATCATTTACAGAGAAAGCTAGTCTAATTAAACATGAGAGAACTCACACAGAGGAGAAGTCTTTTTTCATGTTCTGAATGTGGGAAATTTTTACAGAGAAAGCAAATCTAGTTAAACATTAGAGAATTCACATAGGAGAAAAGCCTTTTTCATGTTCTGAATTTGGGACACGGTTTACATGTAAATCAGATCTTGTTAAAAATGAGAGATTTCACACAGGAGAGAAGCCTTCTTCATGTTCTGACTGTGGGAAACGGTTTACAAGTTAAACTATTTACGACTTAGGAGGATAGGTGTAAGGTTCACTAAAAATTACAGAAAGTTTGAAATTGTTTACATATAAATCTTATCTTGTTATACCTGAGAGAATTCACACAGGAGGGAAACGTACAGAAAATATTAACTTTGTTGAACAGAATGTTCCAACACCTGAGATTGTTCACAGATATTAACTGGCCAATAAGTGTGTAAGTTACATAACAATGTACAGAACATTAGCGCATTAGGTCTGTGGGTTAGTGTAAGTCTAAACAACAAAAGGTGCTAATTCACATGGGATATATCACCAACAACACCACATATCGTGATGAGCGAACTGTAGAATGTTGTAAAAATCGAACTGGAATCCCATTAAAGTCAATGGAAGAAGATCTTTGGGTTAATTTTTAAACCTATACAGGTGAGAAGAAGCTGTAATCACCACCCATAACAGTAAACTGGATACGTGGAAAAACTTAGTAAAGAAAATTTGGCTCTAAGAGTGACAGAAAAAAAATGTGGCTAAAATAATTCATTCCTTTCAATGGCTAACTGAAACAATGAGGAGGACAGCTTGCAAGCAGGGGCGTAGCTATAGGAGGTGCAGCCATAGCAGCTGCTACAGGACCTTGCATCCTGAGCGGGCCCAAGCGCCCCTTTGACACATTAGAATACAACGGTATTGGAAATGGCACATGGTAACTGGTAAGAGCCCCCCTTTCACTTTTTCACCAGGACCTAAGAACTTCAAGTTACACCTCTGCTTGCTAGCTTTGTACATGTGATATATGTGGTGGCGGCAAGAACATCCCAACGGGGAACATGGAGTTTGAGCTGGCAGGGGCGTAGTTATAGGGAGTGCAGCGGTAACAGCCACTATGGAACCCTACATCCTGAGGGGGCTCACAACATAAGACACCGGTATTGGAAATGGCACATGGTAACTGGCAGGCGTACCAATAGGGCAGTATGGGTAGTACTCCTGTCAGGGGCCCTAATCAAAAAGGGGCCCACTGATATGAAGAGAGATTAATTTTTATAATCATTTGAAGTAAAAGAGATCGTTTTGATTATTTCCATTGTTTTGTTTTTTTATAGCTTTGATATTTTGTTTTTGTTTTATTCTTTTCCTCTTTTCATTTTGTTAAGTCTGAAGTTTTTTTGTGTTATATGTGGAAATGTATGAAGGGTCCTTGGTTTCTTTTCTAGTTTTATGGTAGTTCGTTTTTAGTTCTTTGTTTGTCTGTCTTGTTACTGTATATGTAAAGCCATCTAGTCCTAAATGGTGTGTGCAGGTGATGAGCTATCAACAAGTGATAGTGATATGGAAGTATAATATATCTCCCTGCTTTCTTTGTACGGTGTCCAAATTCTAAATTTGTTTGTACATACATCGTCGAAAGAACAAGAGACATTTCCCAAAATGTGGGTACATCCTTTCTCCTTTATTGAAGGCTTGGCAAGCAGTTTTATTAACTTTGAGTAATCTATGCAAAACAGATATATTTCACATGGGCTTGTGAATCCCAATTTAAGTGAATATTTGTACTGACTAAAACTTTATAGAACATATTTCATGTTACCTTATTTAAATTACTTTGTTACAAGTAGAGGTTTGTGACTTTATATGTAGCCATTTTATTTTTTTCAGCCAACTTTCTGGCTTATTTCCTCTGATTGTCTTTCTTGTTACATATAACAATGTTACTCCATTTTATGTATAACAAATAACCCAAACGGTAAGGTCGGCAGTAGCTCACCAAAGATGATATTCACGCTTTGTGTAACCAGCTGAATAGCGCCTTTCATCCTCGCACGGCGTCCCGGCTCTCAGTTCAAAAGCCACAGGTAAATACAGGTAGATGCATCCGCCTGCTTTATGCATCTACCTGTATTTACTCCATTTTATGTTTATATATTGTTATATGCCATTTACAATGTTCAATAAAGCTTTTGAATCATAAAACTAATATATTTTTATTGGTTAATACCTTTTAGTCATCTTTGTTAATAACAGTTCTTTTATTATTATTCGTGTATTATAACAATCACCTCATTAATAAGCATCTTTACTGGTCAGTACTAAAATCACACCTTTAATTATGCTGATTATTCTAAATTTTCATGAGCGCTACTTAGCATGTATGACATAGTGACTCTGAGATATTTAAAGGTCAGCGGTTCTATTGCACATGCCAGAATAACAAACCTATTGACAAAAACTACTAACTACATCCTGAACCTCCAGACTGGCATTGTCCTTGGTAATTTATTACAAAGCCATTGTTTGCAGTAAGACATTGAGATTCTACCAAAACAATACAAGGACACAAGCTTCATGGAAGAAATGTGCATCATTAGAAATTGCTAAACTTTTTTTTTTTATTCAGGAAGACTTTATTGAAGAACATAATAAACACAATAGGGTACAAACTAATTTAAAAAACGCATCCATAAATAACAGGCAATAAGCAAAAAATGCGGGTTTCCCCCACCAACA
>JAODAL010038503.1:0-39139 GCA_025379985.1 Phyllomedusa bahiana
ATGGATTTAAAACCCGATTCCCCCTTCGGCTGGCAACCCCATCATTTGGGTGATCACAGATAGTTCTCCAAAATGGCGCATTTTGTCCCTCTGCCTGGCCTGCCATCTGCCACCCGCCTGGCGGAGCTATTCTTCCACCATATGTTCCGTCTGCATGGGCTCCCTCAGCAAATCGTCTCGGATCGGGGAGTCCAGTTTGTTTCCAGGTTCTGGCGTGCCCTGTGTTTCCAACTCCAGGTGAAGCTCGACTTCTCTTCTGCTTACCACCCGCAGACGAACGGCCAGGTGGAGAGGGTGAACCAGGTCTTGGGAGGTTATCTACGCCACTTCGTCTCAGCACGCCAAGATGATTGGTCCAACTTGTTGCCATGGGCGGAGTTCTCGTATAACTCCCTAGACTCGGAGTCCGCGGGGGTCTCCCCCTTCTACATTGTATACGGTCTGCATCCCCGCCCACCTCTCCCTCTGGCGTCTCCATCCGAGGTTCCCTCGGCGGACGCACTGGTTCTGGACATGAAGACCATCTGGTCCCAGACCCGCCAGTCTCTGCTTCGTGCTTCTGAGCGCACGAAGACCCAAGCCGACAAAGGAAGAAGTCCTCCTCCTGTCTTCTCCCCAGGTGACAGGGTGTGGCTGTCGGCCAGATATGTCCGTCTTAAGACGCCCTCCTACAAATTGGGACCCCGCTTCCTGGGACTCTTCGAGGTTATCAGTCGCATTAATCCGGTTTCTTACAAACTCCGGCTCCCTCCTACCATGAAAATCCCTAACTCTTTCTACGTCTCATTACTAAAACCCCTGGTCCTTAACCGTTTCTCGCAGAAGTCTGTCCCTCCTCCATCTATAGCGGATGCTCCCAATGTCTTTGAGGTCAAGGAGATTCTGGGCATGAGGAGAACTAGGGGAAAGCGATACTTCCTGGTGGGCTGGAAGAGGTTCGGTCCCGAAGAGAGGTCTTGGGAGCCGGAGGAGAATATCCTAAACCGCAGCCTCATCCGGAAATTTCTTCTATCCAGTAAGAGAGGGGGGCCCAGGGGGGGGGAACTAAGAGGGGGGTTATGTCACGGACGCCCCTGCGACCACGGTCCCGGGTCGCAGACGCGCCCGTGCTCCTTCGTCCAGCGGAGCTCCGTCCCGCACGTCGGGCTCGGGGTCCGCTCATGTCCCGGCCCCTGTCACTTACCCGGCCGCGCTCCTGCTCTGTCCGGCTCCGTCTCCCGGTGCGTGGCTCCGCCCCTAGGGGCGCGCGCGCGCCGGCAGTTTGAATTTAAAGAGGCAGTGCGCCGGTAATTGGTCATTGCCGGGCACTGCACCTATTTTAGTCCGGCCTCTTCCTGGCGGCCATCGCTGGATCCTTAGTGTGTATTCCTCTGGAGAAAGCATTCCTTAAAGCCTAGTCTTGTTTACCCGTGTACCGTACCCGTTGCTTACGTTTACCGACCACAAATCTTGCGGCCAGCCCTGACCTTCTGCCTGTCCACGTTCACGAACCAGAGCCGCTTGTCCTGACCTCCTGCCTGTCCCCGACTACGAGCCTGCCTGACGAATCTGTACCATGCCTACCCTTGGCCACCACCGCAGGCAAGCCCCGCCAGTGGAAACGACCTGGTAAACTCCCGCCGCAGCAAGTCCATCCCGCTTTGCGGCGGGCTCTGGTGAATACCGGGACCTACTTAGATTCCGTTCCCTGGTGTGGGCTTCCACCTTCGCCTGCGGTGGCCCAGCAGATCCACTACCCGTCCGTTACATTAATGAGGCAAAGGTGAGTTAAAAAAAAAAGTTATACTTCCCTACTCGTCCTTCTGTGTGTCGGTATGAGAAGTGAAGAGGAGCAAATCGCTGGGAAGCACCAGAGTGGCATCGGCAGGGTACAGGTGAGTAAAGTATATTTGTTTAATTTTGTTTCCACCTTGCTGCCTTCTTACAATCTCAAAATCATCACAACTATATGAATAGATAAAACCATGCAAACATTAACACATACTGATAAACTTTTGAAAATTATGTTTTGGAAGATTCATGCAGTGCAGAATATTTTTTAAAAGTCATGCTATTTTTACATATTATAACCCCTTTTTACAGGCCACACCACGTTTTACAGTCCCCGCCTCTCATCCTTAAATTATAATTGGCACTTGAAAATACTTTTTTTTATAATATTATAATTTTTAATTTTCCGCAGCAGTGGAGAGAGCAAAGGAATTATCCTTGTACATTGTAAGCCTTTGTGGGCAGGGTCCTCTCTCCCTCCGTAAAAGTTGTTAGTCATTTATTGTTGCCATTGTACTTTTTTGGACTTATGTTATGTATGTAACCCCCCCTCAAATATACAACGACCTGGAAATGATAATGGATAAAACAATAAATAATGATAAGTTGATGTCTTCATTGGTTCCATTTTAAGATACACAGGTCATTTTTTATTCCATTTTTTGTGAGGCTGGATGAACAAAAATAATTCAGTTTTGACATTTTGGGCGACATGTATGATTCTCGCCGCGTCGGAGCGCACCTTTCAGGCAGTTTTCCGGCGAAATCTGCGCCTGGGCGCGCTCATACATGCGGGTGTAAAGTCCGCCGCGCCTCGCCAGTGTGTGGGGCGCAGTGCGGGGACTTAGGCACAGTGCGGGACTGCGCCGAACATGTATTCCGATTTGAGACAGGCTGGAAAACCGCGAGAAATCATTAAACATGTCCGTGCGGCATGGAGTATGAATAAAAAAAAATCGCCTTTATAAAGGCGTTAAACATTCTCTGAAAAAGAGCTGAAACCTACTAAAAAAAATACATAAATAAAATCACTTTCCAAAAATCTAGAACGGCACTACATCGGGAATTTGGATATTGGAAATTGCCAGGAAATACAGTAATTCAAATTCTGAAAGCTATTCTCATTGGTCGGCATAAACCGGCCGATCAGAATAGGAGCGACAGTGAACCATTAAAACCTATGGAGAAATATAGACCAATCAAAATCAAAGGCGGGACAGTTCAAAATACAGTAAAAATACAGAAAAGAGGTGGTTGGTTGAACTAGGGGGGGGGGGGGCTTGGCTATCCCGGCCAATCAGAGCGCGAGCTACTTGTCCCATTGCCGCTCCTATTCTGATTGGCTGTTTTATGCCGACCAATGAGAAGAGCTTAAACAATTTGAATTACTGTATTTCCCGGCAATTCTCTATAACCCAATTCCTTATGTAGCGCCGGTCTCGGCGACAAATGCGTTGTTCGGGATTTAATTGATTTATGTTTATAGAAGGTTTCAGCTCTTTTTCAGAGAATACTTTACGCTTAATAAAAATGATTTTTTTTAATCATACTCCATGCCGCACGCCGCTGAGAATTCATTGCGCCGATCTCTCCATAGACTACAGTGGGACAAGTAGCTCGCATTCTGATTGGCCGGGATAACCAAGCCCCCGCTAGCTCAACCAATCAGCTCTTTTCTGTATTTTTAATGTATTTTGAACTGTCCCGCCTTTGATTTTGATTGGTCAATAGTTCTCCATAGGTTTTAATGGTTCACTGTCGCTCCTATTCTGATTGGCTGGTTTATGCCGACCAATGAGAATAGCTTACAGAATTTGAATTACTGTATTTCCCGGCAATTTCCAATATCCTAATTCCTGATATTGCGCTGTTCTAGATTTTTGGAAAGTGATTATTTTTTTATTTTTTTTTTATTTTTGAGGTTTGAGCTCTTTTTCTGAGAATGTTTTACGCCTTTATAAAGGCGATTTTTTCGGAATCATACTCCATGCCGCACGGAGCTGAGCGCCGAGATTTCTTTTGCGATCTTCTATATGTTTCCTCTCATGTTCCGTTCTCGCTTCACTTCGCCTCCGCCGGAGCATTTAGACCAGAATCAACTAGGTCTGCCTGTCGGAGCTGCCGAGCACTGCAATGCGCCGCACTTTGCCGACTCGCGATCGTACATGCCTCGGAGTTTTCGAGCATGCCGCGTCCCGCCCCAGAACGCCTACACCGTGCCCATACCGCGCCCATTGCCCGCCCCTTCATGTGAGGCGCAGCTGAAAGTGGCGAACGCTGCGCCTAACATCGCATCCCTGCGTCCAACAGCGGATTCGGGCCGGTGAGGCGCAGGTTACGCCAGAAAACAGGCGTAAAGCCCGTTCATACATGTCGCCCTTTATGTCTGTGTAGTCCACTGTATGGATTGAATAACAAATATTAAATTCAATAACATGATAATTTTATAGATTGGATAGTTTTGAACGTGGCAATGTCTATTATATGTACTTTTTTTCAAAATGAAGTGGTTTTATTGGGAATAAGGGGTTTTTTATGTTTTTGTTTTGAAAGGTCATATCTTCAAATAAGTATGAGAGACATAAATTCTTGCTTGACATGAGTACAGTTCACTGAGCAATCAATGCATTCAAAGGATCACATGGCAGATACAATGCAGAGTGAAAACACAAAGTAAAGCGGTAGTATTATACAGGAAACTTTGGCTTCATGCCTATAACTTCTACACAAACGCATGGGAACATGGAAATTTCCCTAACTATTGATGTGTCAATTATAAAAGAGTTATAGCTAGATTCATTATAAATACGTTTTAATACTTCTCATATGAAAAAAAGGTCAGGATGACCTACAAAAAAATATGTCACAAAGGGAGTCATCCCACAAACTGCATCTCAAAAGATCCCTAAAAATGTCCTCCTGCTAGCATTGAATAGTTTAAAAAAGAACTTTATTAAAATACTGAGGTTACCTATTAAATCAGAAGATTAAGGGTTTGTAAAGTTAACATAAGTGTTATATATGGGTATATGAGTGTAGATATATAAAATAAAAATTTTGAATACAAAAAAGTAAGGTAAAATTTAAAGATAGGAGAGTTTAAAAGTTTCAGAAACTTTATCAAAACCCTGCCCTTCTCTAGGACAAAAAAAAAGCCCTAAAACATCTCAAAAACTTCCGACTCCATTTAGGGTTTTCTAAATTTTCTAAACTTGGTTTTTTCCCTTTTAACTCGAGGTTTAATTTGAAGCCCTTTTTTTCATTATTTTCCAGGGGTTTTTTTTCTCACCGCTTAAAAGGTGTTTAGGAAAAAAAAAAATTTAAAAAATTGATTACTTGCACAAAAAAAAATAAAGCCGATACCAATATCCAAAAACCACCACGGGAAAAAAATATAGAAATTATCAAATAAAAAAAGAAAGGGGGATAAGCCCCGGTGGTAGGATAAACAGGCCAGTCCTTTAGCTTTTTTTAAAACATTCAGGCTTTTTTGCAGCCTTAAACAGCCCAGCAACACAAAATTTTGGGCTTAACTTCGGCCATAATGCAGAGAAAATAAAAAAAATTTTTCACACAGTCCTTTGGGGGACCCCCCCCAAATGCCGTGTTAAACCCCGGCCCTTATTCCCGGCGGATTTGTGGGGCCGTTTTTGAGCTCACAAATCCCCCGGGAATAAGGGGCGGGACGGGGCCCGGGGCCGGGAGGGGCCCGGGGGCCCCGGGCCCCCCCGGCCCCCCATAGACTTCCTTTACCCAAAGGGCAGTATTGCCCCCCGGGATAAGTGCAGTCACTTTCCCCCTGCCCGGGGGATTCCCCGGGTCCCGGGGGGGAGGAGCAAACAAATCCACTGTTCTCTTTTGGAGCATTTGGATTTTTACCGAAAAGGGACTCCGCGGATTGGCGCCTTTACTGCAGCGAAAACCGGCGGGGAGTACGGGGGGCCCAATCCGTGCCCAAATAAGCCCCCCGGTGAAAACCCCTTCAGCTGTGTCCAGATCGGGCCCCCTCCACCCTTTCTTCTCCCCCACTGAGACTAGCGGGGTAGTCGTTTTTGGGGCCTCTTCTGCTGCGCCCCCAAACACTCCCCCAGCATCACGACAATAAAACACCCCCCCCCCCAAATTTGAATCCGGTTTTCTAGAACGGGAATAAACACCTGGCCTGGACCTAAAAAATTTTGGGGACCAGTCACCCACCCAATCAAAAGATGCTCCTAAAAAAACCCAGAGGCAGACAATTTTCCCTGTGCAAATATACTAACAAAAAAATTGTGCGTCAGAAACCTACCCCCCAACTGACAAAATAAAATTAAAAGGTTTTCACCTCACCAACGCCGGGGTTCCTTGGAGAAACATATCTCTGGCCCCACCAAAACCCCCCTTTTTCCCACTTACAAAATTTGAACCTAACAAACACCGCCAAAATGAGACCACAGAGGGGGTTTCAACACCACTCAGGTTGCTTCATGAAAGGAAAAGTAAAATATGTCCCCGGTGGGCCGGGTATACAGTCTTCTACAAATAGGTAGGTATATATTCCCTCAAAGGGACATGAAAAGAAATATATCCCCCTTATGTAGGTATATGCATTTCTCCGGGAGCCGGGTGGGAAAAATATGCTCCCGGGTAGGAAAAATATAAAAGCTCCCTGTAGGTGATATATAGCCCCCTGTAGCAGGTTTTTAACAGTCCCTCTGTAATAGGTAGGTTATATCCCTCATGTAGGCATTTACAGTCCCGTAAATAGGTAGGGGTTTTAATTCCCCAAAATTTAGTAGGTAGGTAGGTAAAATAATGAAATGTATGTCCCCTGTGGTTGAGGGGGGTTTGGGAAAATAAATACCCCCCGTAGGTATTTATACAGCCCCCTTGTGGGAAAGGGTTATATACCCCCCCCCTGTATATACACCCCCCGTTTTGTGGGTTATCCCGGCCCCCTTGTAGGTAAACATCCCCCTGTATTTTAAGCCCACTGTAGGTAGGATACAGCCCACTGTTTTTTTTACAGCCCCCTGAAGGTAAAATTATCCCAGCCCCCTGTATTAGGGGGCCCCCTTTTAGGTGGGTTTTACAGTCCCCTGAATATACGCCCCCCTGTGGGGCGGGGAATACAGCCCCTTATAAAACATCCCTGAAGTAGATATGGCCCATCTGACTTGGAAGAATAAAAAATATAAATAAAAATGCTAGTTACCTCTCTGTGCTCCCCCGCCAATGAGCTGGCTCCAGGAGCTAGTTTTCGGTGTGAGTCATCATGCCACCTACGCCGGGACATTACTCCCGGCATCTCCTAGGCCAGAAGCCTACGTTCTTTCTGCCTTGGAGATACAGCAGCACAGGAGGCGTGATGACTAAAATGCATCTGGGCTCTGCCCCTGCCAAAAGGGCCCATGGTTTGGTCCGGGTCTGCCATGGGAAAAATCCCAAACCCCAAAACCTACCGAAAGGGGGGAGTTTGCCCCAGGAAAAGGTAGGGGGTTTTCTGGGAGGCCCCCTGTGCTCAAGCGGGCCCTTAGGCAGCCACCAACCCTTCCCAATGGGGAAAAGGGGGGGGCCCTGTATAGGATCCCAAAAAATAATACCAAAAAACCCAATTATAAATTCTAAAAAAACCAGTTACCGGAAAACCAAAAAGTCGGTGCTTCTTTATTCTCTGCAAAAGAAACAAGCTGTGGCGGGTATGGTGTATTCGCTGGACCATCGAAAAGGGGGATGGGGTAACCCAACGCCAAGGGAGCGGGAGTCTAAGTACCCCCCCGGTATTCACCAGAGCCCGCCGCAAAGGGGGGAGGGAAAACTGCTGCGGCTGAGGTACCAGGTCCTCCCCCTGACGTGATTGCTTGCGTTTGGCGTCCGGGAAAATGCAGGGAAACAAAAATCGCGCCCCCGGGGGGAAATAGTCGGGGGACAAGCAGGGGTTTCAGGGCGGGCGGCAGAGATTCGGGGAAAGGAAGGCAGTTTGGCCCCAGGGCAGGCCCGGCAAACAGGCAAGGCCCGGGAAAACGTAGGGGAACCCGGACTGGTTTACCAGATAATAAAGACTGGACTTCCAACACTCTCTAGTTTGGGTTAACGCACACCAACGAAGGGCAGAAGTGCTGGGGGCGTTTTTCCAAAATGGGGCCCCGGGGCCTGGAAAAATCCCAAATTACTGGGATGCGGGGCCCTTTTTAAAAACCCAGACCAGCCGTCGCGCGCGCGCCCTGTTGGGGGGGCCGGGCATGCGGGAATTCGCGTACCCGGGACCCATGGGGGGGTTTAAGTGGCGGGTGCCCGGGCAGCGGGGGAAATTGGTCCCCAAGGAACCCCACCGGCACCCATCCCCCAAACCCCCTGGGGGGCAGGGGGGGCCGGGGGGGCAGGGGCCCGCCTGCCCCACCCCCCAAATGACAGTCCCCCCCCCCCTTAGGTCTCCACCTTTTTTTGGGGAACCCCTAAGGGGGAGGTCAGGTGGGGTTTGGCCCTCCTTTTCCCCACGAAACCCCTCCGGCCTCCCAAAACCCCTTCCAGTCAAAAAAGAAAAAAACCCACTTTCACCTCATTTCCCTTCCCCCCAACACCCCTTGACCTCAAAGATGTTTTTTCCCAATTTTGGCCACGGGGAAAGGCGAGACAGATCCAGGGAAAACGATTCAGCACCACAGGCTTGAGGAGAGAGACAGGGGAAGGGCGTTTGGGCCGAAAAGGGGGAAGGAAGCGGAGCTTTTTGGGACCCCGGGTTCAGTTGCCAAAAAGAAACCCAAAACCCCCAAAATACTTAGGGCCCAACTTGAAACGAGCACCTTGAAGCAAATTTAAACTTGGCAGATAACCAAACCCTACCCCGGTTTAAAATAGGGCGGAGGTCCCGGGTACCTGTCGGCCGGGATTTTTGGTGCGAGTGGAGGCCTGTCGTGGGGCCCTTTCCCCGATGCCTTTGATGCCCCCTTTCTTGGGCACCATGGCAGGAAACGGGCCGAGGAAAGGCAGGGGGATAGAGGGGTGGGGATGTACCCCAAAAACCCAAGATAAAAAAGGGGGGAGGCTCCAGGGGGGACTCTGAGTCGGGGGTTTTTATACGAGTTTTCCCAAACCCAGGGGAGGTTTTTCGGGACCATTTAATCCTGATGGGGGGGGATACAAAATGTCATAGGGTAGGAAACCAAAAACTTGGTTACCCCCTACCTGCCCTTTGGGGTTTGAGGGGGGTTTACCCCGGGAACGGAAGTCCACCCTTGGAACCTGCACCTGAGCACACAGAGCCCCCCAAGAATTTTGACACAAACGGGACCCCCCCATCAGAGACAAATTTTTAAAAGGGGACCCCATGTAGCCAAAAAATGTGAGGGAAAAAAAGTGCTGGCCAACTTGAGGGGGGCGGAGGGAAACCCCGGGCCAGAGGAAAAAAATTTAACCCCTTTCTTGGAGAACCTATCGGTCACCACCCCAAATGACCGATTTAACGGGAAAGGCCTGGGAAGGTCGGTTTAAGGGAAGAAAAATGGTTAAAATAGGACCAAGGTTTTTTCTGGCCCCGGGAGGGGCCCAGAGCAGAACCCGGGGGTTGTGGGGCGAGGGACCTTGTTGCGGGGGGGGCCGGAAAGGTCAGGCCGGCCCGAAGTCCTAAAATCTTGAGCGGGGGTGGGGCCAAACCAATAATAGCAGGGGAGTTAAATTTGAAAGAAAATTTATGTACCGGGGATGGCCATTTTTCAAAAAAGGAGTCCCCCCATTTCCCAAATTTGCAAGGCCGCACCCGGGGCAAAACTAGGCCCTTCCCCAGGAGGTAGACGTTTAAGATCCACGGGGGCCCGCCGTGGGGAGACGTTTTTGGGGGAAATTTTGGGCTCAAAGGAGGCTTTTAAGCCCCCCAGTTTTCCGGGGACAAAAAAGGGGTTGCCCCGCCCTGACTTTTCCTTCCCCACGGGCCAAAAGGGAAAAGGGAAAAAAGGGTAAAAATTTGGGGGAAGAAAGGCCCACCTGGCCTTGTCGAGGATTTAGTCATTGACCAGATGGAGATAAAGGAAGTTTTTGTGATCCGTGAAATCCGAGGAAAATGGCGACCCCCCCTCCCCAAGTGAAACCCCTTTCTTCAAAGGGCCAACTTTAGGGCCCAGTAGTTCGCGATCACCAATCGAAAAATTCGCTCGGCTGGAGTGAATTTTTTTAAAAAAAAACCGCAGTACGCAGTTTTCCCAGGGGAAGTTTTTTGTAAAAAGGAAAAGGCCTGCACCCAAATGAGGGGGCCCTTTCCCCCCCTAAAGGACAAATTGGGCGCTAGGGGCCCGGGAAAGGACAGAACGGAAGCTGAAGAAAATTTTGTGATTTGGGGGCGCTCAAAGGCTTCTTGAGTTTTTCTGGGGGCCCCAGGATTTAGGGTTGAAAATTTTTCTTTTTAAAGTGCCACCAGCGGGGCCAGGGGAGCATGGAAAGTGCGGAATAAACGGGCCCTTAATAATTCGCAAACCCCCCAAAAAAACTTTTGGATAGAAACAAAGGGCCCCATGGTCGGGGCCATGTAAGCTGCAGACAGCTTACGGGGATCCATTTTGGAGACCCTATCCGAGAAAAAATGTACCCCGGGAAAAGGGAAACCCGAGGTGGTTCAAAATTTTTTTGGCATAAAAACTGGTGGCCCCGGGAGACTTTTTGAGCACCTGGCAGATGTGGGGGGGCGGGGGGAGTCCTAAGATTGGAGAGAAATTAGGATGTCATCTGGAAAAAACGAAAAAACCCCAGAGTTAAAGGATCGGGAAGATCTCTTTGACGAAATTCTGGAAACCACCCCCAAAGCTTTTTGCAGCCCCCAAAGGAAATGACCAGATTTTAAAAATGACCACTTATCCCCCCCCCATAAGCCCAAAATTTTGGAAAAAAATTTCCCCCCCACGAGGCTTTTTCGAACACCCCCGAGATCAAAAGGCAGGAGATACGTTTTTTAAAAAAAATTTTTTATTAAGCCCCCGATAATTGATACAGGGTCGTAGAGTACCATCTTTTTTTTTCAACGAAAAAAAAGCCCCCCCCCCGGGCAGGGGGAGGAAACCCCTTACGGAGGTTTTTCCTGGTTTATCCCTCCTAAATAGCCTTAGTTCCCGGGAGGGAAAGGGGAAGGGATAGACTCTCCCTCGGGGGGGAGTACAAAGGGTTTTAAAGGGGTAAAATGGGAAAATCAAACGGCCGGGGGGGGGGGGCCAGAGTTTGGCCTGCCTTTCAGAAAAGACGTCGGCAAATTTTCCTTTTTTAACAGAGGGGGAAAGACCACAGAGGCTTTGTAGATTTTACAGAGGTGGGCCGAAGAGCAGAAGGGTTTGCCCGGGAAGGGAAACACGAATGGCACGGGGGGGCCCCAATGGAAAATTTTTCGCCCGTGTTCCGCCCCAAGGGTTCGGGGGGAAAGGCCCGAAACCCAAAAGGAAGGCCCAGGAGGTTTTCCCGAAGGGAGCGGGGCAGAACCGGTTTCGGGAGTCCCTTTGTGTGGGGGCCCCCTACTCCCAAAGTGGGGGAGGGACGTACAGAACCGAATAGCGTCCTTTGGGCTTTCGCCCCCTTGACGGAGGAAAAAAAAACAGGGTTTTCTGCAGAGGGGTCACCGGGAGAAAAATTTTTTGAAAAACCAGATTTTTGGGCTAAAAAAAATTTCCAGGGGAAACCCCGAATAAAGGGAAGGCGGGGGGTTTGGGAAAAGTGCGCCGGCAAATTTTCCAAAGGAAAGGGGAAATTGGTCAGAGGGAGGGGGCCCGGGCACTCCCACCTGGGGATGCCTCTCCTGCGACCCCAAAGGTGCGAGAGTTTCCCGTACACACGGAAAAGCCCCAAAATGAAGTGGCCCAAAACCCGGGCCACATTAAAAAGGCTGCTGCCCAGACACGCTGCGAGCTTTTCTTCAGGGGTCAGGGGGGGCTTTCTCGACCTGCAGGGGTTTTGCCCCTCCGGAACCCTTGGCGGGGAAGTGGGGGGACGTTGGGAAGAGGGGGAGCCGGGAAAGGAAACCCCGGCCCGTGGACGGGGGCCGACCTCCCGTTGAAGGTGGGGGCTCTTGTTTTCCTTTTCCCCCAAACCGAATATCTATTCGGGAGGCCAAAAGGGAAACATTTTTGTCCCGGGCGGGGGAAAGGGAGGGCCCCCACCAGCGAGGTTTATCTTTAATATGGCCCCCAAAGGGCCCTTTCCCGAAGGTTGCCACCAAAAACCTCATTATTCCCCTTCCTAAATCAGAGGAGGGTGCGGAACTGCACAGATAAATGACCCTGGTAAAGGGCCCCCCTGACGGGGACCCCGGGGCAACTGCGGGGAAAGGGGGGGAGGGCGGCCAGGTTCCTCGAAGACGGTGCGGGGAAACCCCCGGGGAAAAGGCTTTTAATTCGCCCTCCAAAGGATCTCCTCCGGGCCCCATTGCGGAGGGGCCCCGGCCCAAGGCTTTTTCCCGACAAGAGGCTAATTTTAAAAAGGGCCCCCTTTGCCCGCTCGGTAGGGGAAATTTATGCCCAACATCTCGATGTAAAAGGAGCAATTTAATGAAAGAAAAACCACCCCAAATTTTTTTGGAGTCTCCATCATAGCTGAAGGGAAACGGCAGATGCACGAAGGGACCCCATGCAGGAACAAAGGAAAAAAGCCATGGCGCAGGAGCAACTGGTGCTGGCGCGGAGGCGGCAGCCACCAGGCGGAGGGGAGAAAGGGGCCGCGGGTTTCTGCATCATGGCCGGGGGCTGGTCAATACTGTGGGTTGCTTTTGGGGGGGGCAGCCCCTCGGGGACATCCCGGAGAAAAGGGCAAGGGTACCCTGGGGGGAATCCCTGGCCATTTTTACTGTGTTTGGGGGGGGTGGATTTGCTGGACCAACCCCAAGCGATGGTTTTAAAACCCCGCCCAAAGGGAGGGGGAGTTAAGTTTGCCCCCGGTATTTTAACCCGAGCCCGCCGCCCCAAAACGGGGTGGAAATTGCTGATGGGTACCAGGTCGCTTAAAACCCCCGACGAGACTTGTTGCAGGGGGGGCCGGGGTAAAGCTGGAAAAAGAACGTGATCCGGAGACACGGATTTAAACAGGGCTGGGGCTTCCAAAAAAACTTTTCCCGACTAGGGGGAACGCACACCAACGAACGGGGAGAAAGTGCTGGGGGCGGGGTTCCTTAAAAAAGGGCCAGCGCCCCAGCAAAATACCAATTTTGCGGGACGCCGGCCCTTTTTAAAATTTCCCGACCAGCTGTCGCACGCACGCCCTAGGCAGCCCGGGGCCCGGGCCGCCCGGGGGATGGTCCCCCAAGGGCCAAACCGCGGGAAACCCCCATCGGGGGGGCCGCTGGGGTTTCCCGGGCCCCCCAGGGCCGGGGTCGGTGGGGCCCCCCCCTGGGGGGAAACCCCTGTTTCCCCCCCCGGGGGCCCTTTAGTCCTGGCGCCGGTCTGTGGTAAGCTAAAAAGGGGCCGCAATGGTCCCCATCGCGGGCCGGATCCCTGTGGCGGTTTCAAAAACAGCGGGCCCAGGCGAAAAAGCGGGGATCTACTGATCGGGTTGTTCAGCTCCAGGGGGGGCCCCCGGGGGAGGGGGCGCGATTGGGTTTACTATCGCGTTCCGCTTTCCCCGGGCCCGCACACTGCTGCTGGCGGCCGCTTTTCCGGGGGGAAAAAGAAAAGAAAGGAAGCAGAGAAAATCAGGGAAGTAATTTTTTTTACTTTTATTTTTTTTTCAAACTACTAGCCCCCGGCTTTCTTATATACTGCCCCTGTCTACCTATATTTTCCCCCCCTGCTTTTCCTAAAAAAACCGCCTTTGGGTCCCCATATGCTGCTCGGGTTTCCCCTTTATTTCCAGCCCTGGCTACCTAAATACCACCCTGGGGTAAAATATATGCGGGCCCGTCTACCTATTACCCCGGCCCCGGCTAACCCATATAATGCCTGGCTTCCTATATGGTGCCTCTCTACCCTTTTTACCCGTGGGCCCCAAAAAGGGCTTGAAACCCCTATTATACCAGCCCGGCTACCCATTTCAGCCCCCTAAATAACCCTTTTAATATAACCCGCCCTGGCCTACCTATATTTAAACCCGCCCCGGCTACCCATTTTTTTTCCCTTCCCCTGGTCCTATATAATCCACCCTGGCCCACCTATATAACGCCCCCAAAAAAGGGTAACCAATTTTGCCTCCCCCCCCCTTTCTGTTACCTATGGCCCCACCCTGGTAAAGGGGGTATTATACCCAGCCCTGGAAACCCAAATGCTGCTCTGTCTACCTATATACCAAACCCTGGGTACCTATAAAAGCCCTTTTCTTCCTATATCGTCTTTTCCTTAAAACCCCTAAAAAGCCCAGCCCCTGGCTACCTATATACCAGCCCCGGCTACCTTTTAAAGCTCGGCCCCTATTTTTTACCTATATAACCCGCCCTGGTTCTTTAACCCCTAAAATATGCCCGCTCCTTCCCCCCTACTAAATTTTTCCCCGCCCTGGCTAACCCATATCCGCTCTGAAAACCTATATCTGCTCTGTTCTACCTATAACCAGCCCTTTCTAAACCCAAATACCCCCCTGGCTACCTATATGCTGCTCTGTCTCCTAAAAAACCAGCCCTGGGTACCTATATTTCCAGCCCTGGCCTTTCCTTTTATACCAGCCCATCCCCGCCCCTATACTGCCCTGTCCCACCTATATTCCGCTTGTCTACCCATATTACAGCCCGTTTTTCCCTTAGGGTGCTTGTCTGCCTATAAACCTTTCCCCATCCTTTCCTAAATACCAGCCCGTTTTACCTATAAACCAGCCCGGGCTGCCCCATATACTGCCCCTGTCTCCATAAGTGGCCCTTTCTATAAAACTTACCCTTTCCTTTTCCTTATACTGGCCCCGGGCCCGTCTTTATTCCCGGCCCTGCCTGTTATTAAATGGGCCCCCCCGGCTTTCAAACGAAACCCGCCTGGCTACATACGGCCCCCGCCTGCTAATTACTGGCCCTAGCTTGGGTAATTACTGGGCCCTAGTGGCTAGTTTTCTGGGGCCCCTTTCCCGGCTAGTTCCCGGGGGGAAGCCCCCGCTACCCTTTGGGTAGTTACTGGGGGCTTTAAATTTCAGGGTAGGCCCTGTCCACCTACCAAAAAAAATGGGAAGGCCCTATTTACCTACCTAATGGGGGTTTTACCTATTTAAAATGCCACTTAAAACTTTACATTTTTTAATTTCTAATTTTTTTAGGTTTAACATACGCTGTTTGGGGAATTAATAGGGAAAATGCCCGAAAAAAAAAGAGGATTTTTAAGATTTTTATTTAAAGGTTTAAAAATTTTAAAAGGGACGGGGTTTGTGACTGGGGTAAGAAAAAAACATTTTCAAACTGTACCGGACAGAAAAAAGAAATGGAAGGGAACGACTCATCAGGGGAAAACGTCATGGAGGTTTGTGGGAGAATTTCAGAAAAAAGGAGGGAAAAGGGAAAAACCCCATTTAGAGAAGAAAGTCCCTGTGAGTCCCTGATGTCAGGGGTTATTTTACTTCCCGTGTTTAATTCCCGTGCCATATTCAAGTGATGGTGACCCGACCCACGGTGTTGTGATTGGTGGGGTTTTTAGGGGTTTTTTTGGTGCTTATTTAGTGTCAGTGTGGTTCCCTTTTCCCCGGGTTGAAAAGCCCACCCAGGGCACACGTGGGGGGGGAATTTTTCTTTAACCACTGTTTCCTTTTTTTTTTGTTTGTGTGTAGGCTTCTTTCACACAGGGGCAGTTTTTTTTGGGAAATTTTTTTTTGCGTTTTTTTTTTGCAGAAAAAGTTTCAAACCCTTAACTGCCCCTGCCTTTCTGCACAAAAAAAGCACCAAAAAAAGCCCCCAAAAAACGCTCCCCGTGAAAGGGATTTTTAGTGTATTTTTTTTTTTAGAAAAATGGCGAGGTGCCGGAAAAAAACAAGGGACATTTTTTAAGGGATTTGTATGGGGGTGCTTGGGGGGGTTTGTGCCCAGGGGGATTTTTATTCCCGTCCGGCCCTGAGCAATAGTATCGTTTTGGGGACAGAATTTGGGGAAAGGAAAAATTTTTCAGCATCAGTAAATTTTAAAAAATTTTGGCCCAAAAAAAAAAATATAACAAAAGGGTTTAGTTTTAAATTTTAAAGCTTTAAGTTTTCACATCTCCCTTTGGGTTGTACTGTGAAAAATTTAAAAATTTTATCATATGTGGGAAATTTTTTCAAAAGAACAAACACATTCCCCGAAAAGCAGAATTTTTTGGTTTTAGAGTTATATATTCCCCGCACTAAGGGTTTTAATCCAAGTAGGGAAAATAGGCTTTCAAAATAAAAAAAGAATTTGGGTTTTCACCATTCCACTGGATCACCCAGGGCAAAATTTTCAGCCCAAAAGGAAATATATTTTGCCCTTCCCAACAAATTGGGTTTGGGGGCCACTGGAGTCACAACCCTGCCAGGTGAGCGGCAACCACGCCTATTTTATTTCTATATATGCCTAAACTTGCTGTACTAGGGGTGCACTTCTGCGCTTTTTGTTTTGTGTTTTCTCCACAGCAAATATAAAAATTGATTGGAACACTAAGGGAGCAAAAGCCACAAGCTATATACATACATACCAAAATTTCCACAGAACATTGGCAATTAATTATTAGCAAAGCTGTATAAGCTATAAATAATTTCTCTTTAACAACAATAACTGCAAACATTGGTTTGAGGAATGAACCAAAGAACCCACTTAACAATGCTCCTATAGAGCACAACCATGAAATTAAACCCATTCACTAACTTTAGATATTAACCTTTTAAGTTCCTTTACACCCTATAAAATCAGAGCTTTTATAGATGTAAGTACAACATTAATCCGCAGCCAAAGCACACACACCAGACAGAAAATCATCCACTCTTCTATCCTGTGAAGCTGCCATATGGGGTTGCGGCAGTTTTAAAGAGCTATTTCAGATTATCATAAATGTCATTAGATTAAAACAAAGCATAGTCCATTAGCAGAGTTGGCACATCACGATACACCCAAAAGTCTCATATGTATAAATCTCTTTTTGTGACATAGTGCAGTTGCAGTAAAGCATTGTGAATCCACATAGCATTGAAGAGCAGTAAAAACAATCAAGGTCTCATCTTCACATGATGGAAGGCTACTTAGTGAAAAGTGGAAAAGTCTTAGAGTAGCCAGCTTGGCAACTGTAAATTTCCTCTCAACGGGTGACACAGCATGTCACGGTCCATGCTACGGTCCCTGTTCTGGGCCGGGGACATGGCCGTATCCCCGCTAAGTTCATGAATGTCCATCTGATCTCCTGACCTCTGCTGTTGGTTACTGCTGTTCCTGCTCTTGCTGAATTAAACCCTTATGTTACCAGTATCGCCTATGTGACTCTGTCAGATATACAGCACCTGGCAACCGTAGTTAACCGTCATGGCAGAGAGGGGACCCTCTTACAGAGGATCTACAAGAATTTCTGTGCACCTTCCACAAGATCTTTGAGCAACCTGGATGCTCTGCTGCATCATCTCTCTATTTCAGACAGGACAACTCCACGATGGGCCAATATGCCATCCAGTTTCGCACTTTGGCCTCAGAGCTCGCTTGAAACAATGAGGCACTGGTTGCTGCCTTCTGGGGAGGTCTCAGTGGGCGTATTAAGGACGAGCTGGCCGGTCGTGACCTACCAACTACCCTGGACGCATCATCGCTCTAGCCACCCGGATTGATATCTGATATGCAGAGAGAGCTAGAGCTTTGCCAGCAGTCAACGTCCTCTTGGCCTCTCAAGTCTCTGCACCTTATAGCATCACCCCCAAGTTTCCCTTACCCAGCACCTGTTTCTCCACTAGATGAACTCATGCAGGTGGATTGTGTTCATCTCTCCTCAGAGGACTGCACTTGATGGTGCAGTCTGAACCTGTGTCTTTAATGTATCGGTGCCAAGCACTACTTAAAGACTGCCCAGTTCGTCCAACTGCACCCCAGAAGCCCAAGTGCCAAGGTTTTGTGGGTGAGATGACCCTGAGTGATGATGCTTGTGTTTCCCATCTGACCACACCGGTCACTCTCAGTGCTTGTTCTGGTTCTTCATTCGATGTCCCCCAATAAGAAATAGGGCCCACCAGTCTGTAGGTAGGTATAGATGTCCCCCAATAGGTTATAGGGCCCTCAAGTCAGTAGGTATAGATGTCTCCCAGTAGGTTATAGGGCCCTCCAGTATGTAGGTAGGCATAAGTATCCCCCAGTACCTACCAGTCTGTAGGTAGGTATAGATGTCACCTAGTAGGTTATAGGGCCCCCACAGTATGAGGGTAGGTATAGATGTCCCCAGTATGTTATAGGGCTCCCCAGTATGTAGGTAGGTATAGATGTCCCCTAGTAAGTTATAGGGCCCCCTAGTATGTAGGTATAGATGTCCCCCAGTAGATTATAGGGGTCCCCAGTATGTAGGTAGGTCTATAGGCTGAAAAATAAAAAAAAATAGTACTCCCCTCTCCCTAATCCCCTGATGAAGCTATTGTTGCTCTCTGTGTTCCTGCACAGTCATCTTCACTTCATCATGCCATGCAAGCGACATAATGACATTCTCCCACCGCTTGTGCTGTATACTCTGGAGGGTTGCAACCCTCCTTGCGACCTACAGGAGTACTCCGCAGGGCAGAGAGCTCTCGCTCTCTGCACCACGGTAGCCTTCCGGTGTCCAGAAGACACACCTATAGGCCCGGTTCACACGGCTTATTCAAGCCGTATTGTATTTTTATGGGGCGGGACGCCGCCGTAAAACATGAAATGGTCCCTTTTCCTCTCTCCCCCGCGGCGGATTCGCCGAGCAGGGAGGAGCGACGGAATCCACAGTTCTCTATGAGAACTGTGGATTACCGTAATGACAGGAACGGATTGGAGCCATACTGCAGCGCAAATACGGCGCGCAGTACGGCTCCAATCCGCGCCCGCCCAAAGGCCATAGTTTAAAAGACTGCCGGTGTACCGGGCCCACGATAACGCCCCCAGAAGGTCTACTGTCAACCAGTAGGTTGAAGATCCCCCTAGTCTGTAGGTAGGTCTAGATGACCCCCCAATAGCTTATAGGGCCCCCCAGTCTGAAGTTAATTATATATGTCCCCCAGTAGGTTATAGCCCCCCGCCCCAGTATGTAGGTAGGTATAGATGTCCCATAGTAGGGTGTAGGGCCCCCCAGTAAATGAAGACTATTACCAAATACATTGCTTTTTGATTTTGCTTTGTTCAGGAGATAAAGGAGATATTATCTAAGGCTAATGTACACAAGTTTCTTTTGGTTACCAACCATCTCTCCTGCTCTCTCTCTCTCTCTCTCTTATCAGTTTGCTCTAAGCAGCCATTCAACTATGTTAAGTCAGTCCCTGCTGAGTCTTATCTCTTATCTGAGCTTTATAACCTTACTAAAAGGAGTTTTCCCATCACAGCTAATTACTGCAACATAAGCAATTTTTACTTTTTAAGTGACGCAGTTGTATGAGGACTTGTTTTATGCGGGAGAAGTTGTACTTTTTGGGGGGCATAGTTTAAGTTTACAAATAAATTACAATGGAACTTTTTTTACATTTTTATTTGCAACGTGAACATAAAAAAGTGATTTTGTACATTTTTTTTTTTTTACACCATTCACATTTCGCACTAAACCTGTTAGATTAATTCTACAGGCTATTACATTCGTGTGAATACCTAATATATGTAGGTTTGTTGCTTTTTTGTGTTATGTATGCTAAATATTTTTTTTATTAAATATTTATTTTTATTATTATTTTTTTTACACATTATGTTTTTTTTACTCTTTTTATCCCATTAAGGGTATGTTCACATGGCTTATTGTGGTGTGTATAGTACGCGCCGCAATACGGGGTGAATTTTGGAACCACGCGCTGATCAGCGCCAACTCCAAAGCACGGGGTGGCTGGCCGACCCCATAGAAATGTATTGTCATCGGCACGTAATTACGGCTAACAATTCACATGTCAATTCTCCCCAATGCGTAATCCATAGCTCCCTATGAGCTACGTAATTGCGGCACGCATTTTGCCGCATATAAAGCACAATACGCTGCGAAATACGCGCGCAGTTATGCTTCAAAATAAGCCGTGTAAACATACCCTAAGGGATAACTATTTAATACTTTTTTTTACACTTAATAATGTATTAGCATACATAAATATGCTAATACATTATCTTCTGTTTCACACTGACACAGACAGCATTCAGAGCAGCACACAGTGTGCCCTGACCGCATGCTTCCTAAACAGACAGCCCTGGGGCTGCTCTACGTCCCCAGGGCTGATTGTACAGATATTCCATGGGCTCCATTGGGTCACTGCGAGTCCTCATCACCCAATGGAGCAGGGGAATGCCCTCTGATTATGTTGGGGTCAAGGACCGCAGCAATCAAAGGGTTAAACACAGATTATCAGAGGTTTTCTCGGAGGTTCCTAGTGCAGCTGCAGCGTTGATAGCCGCAAAACCTCTCTATCTGCAGCAACAAGTCTTTGGTTGCCGCTGCAGAGAAATGACCTGCATCGTCCACCATCTTTTGCGGGTTTAAAAAATATATATTATTTACTTAATGCAAGCCTTTTTTGCACCTTCAACATGATCTCTTGTTTCCTTGGTTACTGACCACCACTGTGTGCTTTCAGTTATGGCCAGTACAGACTGTCTGAGAACAAGTTGTTGTGACTTGGTGGGGCCCCCACGTCTCCGATATCTCTGCCACCGGCAACATCATAGTAATGCTGCATTACCGGCCACCACTAAAGTCACACAGCAGTGGTTGGTCACCAAGGAGACAAGAGAGCAAGTTGAAGGTGCAAAAAAGACCTGTATTAGGTAAAGAGTATATCTTTTTTAATAACATGCATTTTGAAAATTGCTTATTTTGCAGTAACTGGCCCTTTCAGCAACATTTTCTGTGAGGGGAATACCCTTTTAATGACAAGTTTTAAGCCTTTAAGCTCTGTAGCCTTGTGCTCTACAGTTTCTAAATCTCCAGAATTCATCTCACTACAATAGGAACAGCTAGGAATAGCAGAGCTGATTTGCCATTCACTGCTATAGACCTATCCAACACCTGACCAGGAAGTGTGCGTCTAAAGCTGGCTGTGGCTTTGTGAAACAATATGATGAGAACACCCCTTTAAGGGCCAGTGAAGCCATGAGCATTGCCATTACATACTGTTCCTAGGGAGGGTAAAGACTAGGCCTAAGTACAAGAAGTATCACCCAAAAAGAAAGACTGAGAGACTTTGTAAATTCATTGCTGTTGTAGGCTGTGGATGAGCCAGGTCTGTATTGGAGTGTTCAGCAGAGATTGAGAGACTGCCTGCCCTCAGGTTGATAGGTGGAAGCAAAGAGAAATAGAAAAAATAAGTGTGTAATTGCACAAGTGTAAGGGGTTGTCCCACATTAGACAATGATGACATATCGATAGGATATCTTATAAGACTCTCCCATTGAAATAAATGAGAGTTCCAATTACAGCCGACCATTGCTGCTCATCTAAACTTGAAACTTCCATTTTATGTTTTTTTACCCCCCACCCCCTAAGGGAGAGTTTCGATCACCTCTCCGTTCAAACAAGAGTTTTGTGACTCTTTAAGGATATAGTGCGGGACCTCAGAGGTTTGGATCCGAACCTAATAAAGGGGTTGTCCTTGCTACAAAGAATAGCAGTTAAATTGTAGGGAACACAAAATAAAAGACATATTTCAAATATATTGCTTGTTCCTCTTTTTACCCCTAGATGAGATACAAGTGAATTCTTATGACCTCCCTGGCTATTTTCAGTTCCCTCAGTAACTGACCTGTAGAACAATTTCTCCCCTTCTGTTTGTTCAAGATGATATAACAGTGTGATGATTGTATCACAAGGTCACAGCAGTGTCCTGTGCTGCTCAAGCATAAAAAGCTTGATTTATGAAAAAATAAACAGAACTGTAAATTAGGGCTTTTGTTTTGGGGGATCAGATAAGAAAAGTCCTGTTATTAGTTAGAGAAGCTAATCTATCCTATATTAGCAACTGAAAGCACAATGGAGCAGGGAGCTGTACAAGCAAGGAGCTTAGAGAAGTTAGACAACCCCTTTTAAGCATAGTGAATCTCCTCTTGTATAACAGTGTGGAGTAACAATTCTGACTTTATACTGTAACCATCAAGTATTGTAACAATCAAGTATTTAATACTATTGTTGTGGAGGAGCAAAAAAAAGCACCGCTTTACGGTAGTCTTTCTTTGCCAGGGCCTAAGAGGTTTCTATACATGGCAGACCTGGAGACCATTGTATCGCATCTCTGTGGTACTAATAGGTAACAGAGGGAGCACTCACTATCTGTCAGCCACCTAGATCCTGCTATTCACTGAGGCGGGTTAAACTGTTGAATCAGGAGCCTGGTTGTACATTACAGCTAGTTCCCAATCAGATGGTGCAGGCACAGCTTCTGAATCCCAGCTATCCATATGTTATAAGTCATGGTGCACAGTAGCCTTGACAACTATTCCGGGAGCAGAGGCGGATCCTTTATTCTGGGAGTCCCCAAAAATGAGTACTTTGGATATTTGGTTAGATTCACACATTTATCAATAATGTTAGGCAGTGTAAAGTTGGACTAGACTATCTTACAATGCGCTACATTTATCATAGTGTTGATTAACCTGGTGCTTGTTTAGACTGTCCTAGTCAAAATTTTACATCTTATAAAAGTTGGCTTACTTTATGTCACTAACTGCGCCAAAAATTTGGTGCATTTTTTTTTGCCACATGGCACTTCACTTTAAGTCACACGCTCTTCTCGCAAACCGAAGTACAGCTAAAATCAATTATGAGAGGGTCAAGTTTACAGTCGCATATTGGAGTGTGGCTGTGGAAAAATCACTGTCATCGTCTAGATATGTTAAATTAGGGAAATGAAAACATTTCACCTTTAATTTATTTCTGTAAAGTGCTGCCCCTTTACAAGGGGACTGAAGTCGAGCCAAGTTGAGCTCCTCATGGTATGATGGATCACTATATTGATAGCCTTGTGAAACTTCCTGCTTCTGAGTTGGAAGAGTCTACTGTGCAGGGGGGAGCCTGTAAGTCTGTATCATCTGGAAACTTCATGTTGGGTGTTATTACACTAGCAGCGGTATAATATGGGTGCCTGTGTGCTATGGAGGAGGAGGCTGGAAGCAATAGGTGACTCTGTCAGACATATGTCCTCAGTGTGCTGTGCCTGTTGCAGTGTATGTAAAGTGAGAGACTCAGATTAACCATGTACAATCAGCTATGTCCTCAGCTCCCTCTGCACAGTTGGTATCTCCCACAAAAGGAATCTTTCCAAATTATGACTCCTCTCTGATAAAAATGAACAGAAAAACCTGCCTGCCCTGGTAATACTGAGGGGATCCTCTGATTTGCTAATGACATGCATTTGAGAAAAGTCTTATCATTTCATTTACTATACATTTTTTTCTGTTTGTGTGGTGGTGATAGTAGATCTTTAAGTCTAATCTTTTAAAAGAGGGTGCAAACCAAAGAAATAGAAAAGTATTTCTAAATTTTACCACATTATGTAGGTGCATGGCATACTCTTGACAAAATAAGCCTCATTTATCAAAACTAATAGCAAAATTGTCTTTGTTGCCCATAGCAACCAATGAAAACTCAGCTTTCATTTCTTCTACTGCTATGCAAAAAGGGAAGCCGAGCTCTGATTGGTTGCTGTGCGAAACAAAGACAGTTTTACTGTTGAACAGTTTTGATAAGTGAGGCCCAATAGATTTTTCTCTTGGCATGGAGATAGAAACCATGGTAAATAATCTGCCTCTATTCAGTTCTGAATGTGCAGGCTGGCTGCAAACAGAGTAATATTATGTAGCAGAAGCAGGCGACATAGTTACTTAGATTGAAAAATGACCCATGTTTATCAACCCTTTCAATATCAAATTTTATATAATTGATTACTAATCATACGTTTCAGTGCCATTTGTCCAACTGCAGATATTCATCCAACCCATTACTCAGTGCTATCATTATATCTGCTATTACTGCCTCTTGGGATAAGTGGCAATATTACTGCTCAACCATTTCTCTTTTTATACAACCAAATATTTTTCCTGCTTTTGCAGCTGTTGCTTTACATTAAATACTGCTGCTTAGCTTACTTGTAATATTCATACTGAAGCCAATACACATAGTTTCATTTATATGCAAACTTCATGCATATGTAGTACTATTGATACTGTAGTCAATGTATATTTTGCATTAATCAAATTTAAACTTCGCCTTCCACATTTTACCTTGGCTTATCAAGATCTCCTAATTTTATTATATGAAGTTGAGATTTAAGTATCATAAAAAAGTTTTGTGTCATCAGCAACAAATTATACATTACTGGCAATGCCATCAACAAGCACATTAAGAAAGAGGGCTGAAAAAACAACACTTCGTTTTCTGTCCCTAAAGTAATTCTTTACTTATGTACATGTTGTACATTGTCCCCAGGTTCCTGCATATACAAGTTCAGTACAAGGCTGTTGTGAGGCACAGTATCTAACAGTTTCAGAGTAGGTAGTCTCCTTAATTGTGAGCTACAATTAAGGAGACTACCTACTCCGATACGCGTCAGCTGGTTCAGCTTTTATAATGCACAAGGCATAAAATAAATTTGATTTATTAGATTTTTACCTCCAGGAGTGCTGGTTCTCAACGTTTGGACGATTGTCTACTACATAGTTTTGTTTGCAATTTACAACCAGTGGTTCTTCAGGACGAACCGTGCATCCCACTATTGTTGGACGGTGAGCGTACCACACCTGATTTCTCTTTCAGCTGCTTATATTGATTCACTCCCTGCTGCGATTCTTATCTGGAAATACAGAGTTTATTTACATTATTTACTGACTAGCTTTAACCCATTAAAGCTTTCTAGACTTCTGTACTTGACAGATCTTCATTAGTCATTTGAAACTCTTTTTGCCACAGGCAAACTTAAACCCCTATTGAACCATCAAAGACTAATTTTAAAAAAATTAGAACTTAACTTTTAATTCATACACTTAAAAAGGGCAAAAACCACAGAAACAAAAGAAAACCAAAAGAAAAATTTAATTACTGATTCTCTAATCTCTCAATTTATAAAAATGAAAACCACAGAAAAAAAATTGCAAAACACCAGTATAGTAGCTTGTTTCAAAACCTATTTGGACAAAAAATTATTTTTATCCAAAGTCAAAAATCATGTTCACTAATAGACTCAGGGAGATCAATGCTCTTAAAAAAAAACCTGAACAAACTCTACCCAATCCTAAAATCCCTAAGGAAGGAAAAACATTGCTAACTTTAGCCGAAAGGGGGCTTAAAATCTATCACGGGCAATCTACACTATTGCCCAAAATTTGTTTTAAAATTTTAAAAAAAGGAATAATAACTACGAAATTATTAACTAAAAAAATGGAAGAAACCAAACAAAATAATTTGTCCTACACCCTTTAATTTTTCTTTTGGCTTCCTACTTTTTGCTCTTTTTAAGTGTATGAATTGAAAGTTATTACGTTTTAGTTTTCAAAAATTAGTCTTTGATGGTTTAATAGGGGTTTAAGCTTGCATATGGCAAAAAATTTAAAGTTATTTTTTACACCCTAACCTCATTGTTAGTCTTTTTAAATAAGCATATAGCCCCCCATAGTCACTTTTCGGGCAGAAAACTTTGGAATACAGCTATCAGCACAATCCACCAAGCCTAAAAAAGGGAAGGTGGTCTGAACTAAAGGGGGTTTGTAAAACAGCAGGGGTGAACCCCCTTTTAATTGCAAAAGCCTCATGCCTAACTCTGTCTTCTCCTCTTTGACCTCCCTCCCCCTTGAACTTTGGGCCACTCCCTGCTGCAACAAATTCTCTCATCCTTTGGAATTACAGACTTGGATCTATCCTGGATTTTCCCATACCTCATCAACCAAAGGTTTAACGTTTCTCACTCTATCCCCTTTCCTACTCCTTACCCCTCTCTGTTTTTTTTTTCCCCTTTCAGTCACCCGGGGGCCCTCTCTTTTTTGCACTTTTACCTACCTAGGCCACCATAGCATCTATGGCTTCGTATCATTCAAGCTGATGACAGTCAAACCTACATCTTCTGGCCAAATGTTAACTCTCTGTTTTCCAGGGTCCCGAAATGTGTTTCATACATATCCTCCTTCTGCTGCTCCCACTTTCTAAAATCCAAGATGGAGAAGATCAAGATCATCTTCTTTCCCCCATACCTCAGCCCTTACCAAATTTTTAAAATGTAATTTTTAAGCTTCCACACTAACACAGTCCCACAAGTCTGTTGGTTTGGGATAACTTTTAACTCCATTCTGTCCTTCAAACTGCACCTCCAAGCCGTTGCCACTACCTGACACCTTCACCTGAAAAACATTCCTCATACCCACTCCTTTTTTTTACTTCGAATCTACAAAAATGCTGGTTCATGCCCTTGTCATCTTCTAGACTGCTGCACAATCCTTCTCTGTGGCCTCTGGTCTAACACTTTTGCTCCCCTGCAATCTATTCATAATGCTGCTGCTCTGTTAATTCCCTTCTCTTCTCTGTACTCCCCTGCCTTTTCCCTCTGCCAATCCCTTCATTGTCCATCCTTTGCCCACTGAATTAATTGCAAACTGACATTTACATACAAGGTTCTTTATATTCTATTTGCTACAACGTAATCTCCCGATACCTACTCAAGCAAACTCTAATCCTTACAGTATCTCATTTTCTGCTCTTTTCTTGTCTGTTCCTTACGCAACCACCTCCACGGTTTCTTCTGTGAATCCCCCATGCTCTGGAACTCCCTACTTCAACACTTTATACTCACCTCTACCTTTCAAACTTTCAAAAGTAACCTTAAAACTCATCTCTTCAGGATAGCCTACAACCTAATATAACCACCCATTATACAAACTTGTCCATCTCTTACCTTCTGTCTCTTTCTCCCTTCATCATAGATTTTAAGCTTTCACAGCTTAAAGCGGTTGTCTCACCACGCTTTTTCACTAAGCATGTTTAAAGCTAATCTTTGTAGTGAGACAACCTCTTTAAGTGACATTTCACTTATTTTTTTTTCCAGGTGCAGAAACTACATATCTGTGAGTGGAAAAACATCATGAATTATAGGGCAAATACTCATTCCCATGTAATAAAATATGAATTGCTGGTGGATTTTGGTGCAGAATCCATGAGGTTTCTGTACTACATTTCACTGTGTGAACATAGCCTTAAGGTTTTCAAGTGGTGTTATATAGTAACTGCACCAAGATTTCATTCTTTGCCATGTCATCCCATACCAGCTAAAGTCAATGTACATGTTTTAACCCCTTATTCATGTATGACATGACCATACATCATGGTCGGGAAAAGGTTCCCGCAAATTGACCTATGAGTACATCATGAAGATCATGCAGGCTCACAATCACTGCATGTAACCAGCTTTATATTACAGCTGGCTCCATGCACTGTTGGCAATGGCCGAAACTTGCTCCCATTGCAGCTAATTAACCCCTCAGATGCCGCAGTCAATGACGGGATGAAGGCAGGAAGCTCTCTGTCTCCATCGGCACCCCCAAAATTAATTGGGTATTGCTGTAATTGTATCGACCCACTGAGTAAAACTAATGCTATTTACACTGCATGGTGAATGCTGTAAAATAATAATAATAATAATAATAATAATAATAAAAAACCCTGCCAGGATTGCTGTATTTTATTCATCCTGCCTCCTAAAAAATGGATTTAAAGATGATCAAAAAGTATTGTCCCCCTCAAAATGCTGCCAATGAAAACATCATTTCATCCCGCAAAACTATCCCGCAGACTATGGTGATGCAAAAAACATGTTTCCTATTTTAAATAAAAGTGTTTTTAGTGTGTGTAAGTGCCAAGGTTTGGTGGGTGAGGGGATCCTGAATGATGATGCATCCGTTCGTCATCTCACCACTTCGGTCACTCTCCATTACTCATCTGGTGCTTCATTTGATGTTCCTGCTCTGCTGGACTCTTCTGAGAACTTCATCCATCCGTCTCTACTGGAGAAGTTCTGCCCGCCCCCCGCCCGTCTGGAGAAATCCCTGCATTTTGCTTCCATCAAGGGGGAGATTCTGAAGGAGCCTGTCCAGTTCCGTACCAAGCCTCTGTCTCTGCAAGTTGGAAGTTTCCACATAGAGGAAATTTATTTCTATGTCCTGCCTAGTTCTTCTGCTTCGATTCTGGTTGGTCTTCTTTGGCTTCAGCTTCACGGTCCGTCATTGCATTTGAAAATGGGTGAAGTTATCCAATGGGGCAATCAATGCCATTCTCGCGGCCTCGAGCATGCTCATTTAGTGCAATCCCACTCAGCCATTTCCCTGTCTGTTGCTTCTGTTGTGCCAGCTTTGGAGTCTCAAGAACAAGATTTTCTGGACTCTCATATCATTTCGGATTCCAGCCCACCACTCTCCCTGCCTACCGTTTCTGCTGTTTCTGCTTTCCAAGTCCAAGAAGTTAACAGGGACTGGCTAGACTTCTCCTTTGAAGACTTGGGATACCGAGGAGGAGGTGGTTAACCCAGGTGGTTTTCACGGTATCCAGCTAGTCTGGAGAGGAGGACTTAAGGATGGGAGTACTGTCAAGGCTCACGCAGCGGCCTCTGCCTGGGGCCGTGGACTTGTCCATGCCCCTACCACCGCTGCTGGTCCCTTGTGGGGGTTGCGGCGGTTTGTGTACCTGACCTGGTGGCGGTCCCCGCGGTCCCCGCCAGAAAATTATGCTCATCTGTCCTCGCTCCTGTTCCAGTCCTCTGTGGCTTCCTTTGGGCACATGCATGCCCACTAGGGTGCAGGCAGTCTTCTGTAATTTAAAGGGACAATGTCCTAATTACCCTGCCTATGACCAGTGACCTCCTAGAAGTTAAGGAACTTCCTACCCCTTCCTCAGTGTCAGTTTGTTGAGGTTCCTCATAGAGCTTGATCATTGTCTGCTGTGTAACTGTTGCTAGTCCAGTATACCTGCATTAACCCTGCGTTACCTAGTCCCGTCACTGCTGTTCCTACCGCTGCACCAGTCCGCCTATCTATAGCTGTTATCCTGCCACAGTACCTGTCAGTTACCTCCCTGGAACCTGTTACCTGTCTACAGCTACACCTGCTGTGTCCAGTCATCTGTGCCAGTACCCGGTGTCCCTTGTCCTGCACATCAGCTGTCATCTGTCCTTCCAGCCTTGTAGCGGACTTTGGTGAAGACCGGAGGCCCTTTAGGGTATGTTCACATGGCGTAATTGCGGGGTGTATTCCGGAGCATAGTTGCACTGGGGAGATTGAGTAAAGTAAATGGTGCCGACAGTCAGTGCTTCAGAAGTACGTGCTGGCCAGCACGTACTTCTAAAACATCCGGTGTATTGTGACATGCACAGTATGTGCCACAATACGCCATGTGAACATACCCTTAGGCTCCTCTCCCTGTTGTGGTTTCCACATCTCCATTTTGTAGCCCCAAAACTTAAGGGTGCACCTGTGGGGGAATCAAATACACATAACAAAACAAGCACACAAAATAGAATATGTGAAAAAAAACTTTCTGCTTTAAAAAAAAAAGAAAGTTTTATGAGGTTCTTTTGTTCACACTTTTGCGCAAATTGCTTAAGCCCACCTTCGACTTTCAACGAGACCTCAATGCAGGTGGGTCCTACACTATGTTTACACTAACCTATATTTCTCTTGGTCCACCAGACCTCCCTTTCGAAAGTGAAGGGCCCCATACTAAATACACTGCACTGTTTAAAAGTCTGGAATGGGTGGATGCTAAAAACCAAGATGGAGGCACCCCGTCCCCCCTATTTGTAAACACAACACCAAATTTGGGTTCAGCACCCCCAAAAAAAATTTTTAAATGGGGGTGCACGATGTTATGTGGTTTCCACATCTACCATCTTTGCCCATGGTGATCACCCCGTTAGAACATGACAGTATGTCAGATCCAGAAAAAAAATTACCTAAAAACCTTGCTATATGATGCGGTTTTCAGCAGTAGAATCTGATGAGAATTAGAAGTAAATTTTACTCGTCTTGTGGACATACCATAATACATACGGGTTAGAGGTGTTACTTGGCTAAAAGTTGTCTCCCCCCAGTGTTTCAAAAAAAATGCATGAAAGAAATTCCTTCACTTTCCCGGCAGACAATTTGCATAAGCTCCATGTCAGGGTTGTTTTATTTTCTAATTAGATCAGATTGCTTCTCAAACTACGCAGGACCTTATCGATCCCCAAAAAAAAGCCCTAATTTCAACTGTTATTTTGATAAATCAAGCTTTTTACGTCTGGCAGCACAGGCACTGACGACACTGCGACCTGTGATGCTCACCTCTGTTATTCATTAAAAACAGCCCAGGGAGATTGTTTACAGGTCAGTTACTGAGGGAAACCCGAAATACCAGGGAGGGAATAAATTCATTTACCCTTTTGGGGGAAAACAAGGACAATGCAATATAAAAAATTCTAGAAAATTTCTTATTTTGTGAATCCCTAGAATTTAAAGTAAATTACTTTTGTAGGCGAGACCCAAAACCCGGTGTTAGAATATCACACAGTAGCTTGGTGTGTTAAAGTTTGTAGAATATACAGCAGTAACACTTTCATTTCAAAAATGTCCTTGTTTCACAGCCTCTGTTTAGTTTTCTTCTTTAGATATTATAATTGTGTTTATTTTGAACACCTATCCCTACAGCTTAAATACTTCACAGAAATGACTGACACTCTGCCAAAACACAACAATATTCTCATTTTCTAAGCCTTGTGCAATTCATAGTTTCTCACTGATTAGTGAATTATAAATAATCCCAGCCTGTCATTATATTTGCACAATATGTTCTTTAATGACCTTTCTATGATCTCAGTAAATTATTAAGATGGAAGATTCTGAACAAGTAATATTTTTTCCTGACAACTGTATTGTTCACTGTATTGTACTAAAACTGTATTGTTCATGTAATAGTAAATAATTATTATTATTATGCTAAGCTTTTTGCTTAGATATGTATGTTATCATAGCTAGACTCCAAAAGTATGATGAAAACGGATCCAGCTGTTCAATGATGAAAGTTGATTCACCCTGAACAGATATGATGGCCACCAACGATGCTGGAGACGTCAAGGAGAGCGCTATGAATCAGCAAATTCAGGTACCAGTCAGGTTGTCTAGCACGCAGACCACACTGATGTAAATGGTTAAAAAATAGACATTTGGTTGCCTCTCACCTACCTTAAACGTGCCTGGAGATGTGTGGCATACCTCATTCAGTTCCACACAGCACTGTTTGCAATGATACCAAACTATAAAGAATAGTTATAAGCGCCCTGAAATATAGAACAACTAATGTCCATGTAACCTTTCTGCTTGGTTACTCAAATGTACATTAACATCAAAAGATCAGATAAAAGACATCAGCACTAATTTCTTATCTTGCAATAGCATGTTTTCCCCTATATGTAGTCTGACATGACCTTATTAATGTTTATGCCACAATAGATGGTTAGTAACCATAAAAAAAAATTTCTTTTTATAATCACATTAATTCATGTAAAACTATAAGTGTTCACCGATGTTGGAATGATTTGGCTGCACCTTAATTTACCTGGTGTTTTCAGCCTATGAAGGAAAGCACAATACATTCCGAAATGCATAGGCAATCTCTTTGTATCAAGTGAAGCTTTTGTAGCCTTCAGAGACGTCACTGTTGCTTGACAATCAACCCATACACACGAAGGAGCCTGAGCGCTGTGGGCTGTAGCGCTCGGCTACAACCATACGTACAAGTTGTTTTACCTAGAAGTCATGAGTGTTAGTTTATAAGAAATTGTGACCCCTCAGGAAATTGTGAGAATATTGTGACTAATGTGACCGTTCCGATTGCGGGAAAAGTCCATTACGATTGATAGAAAACACTTAAACATCATTGTGACTATTGTAATAACATAGGTTTTTATTTATTATATGCACGTGGCTGTTGTTCAATGTACACTACTGTCTACTACTTATCGGTGTGCAGTGTAGTGCATGTTGAGGCTTAGCGCTCTTGATGCAATAAAAAAGGGTGTAATCTAATTTGTATAATTACTGAGGACAGCCCTATCTATCTAATTACTGGGGGCTGTCCTATCTACCTGGCTAATTACTGGAGGTAGCCCTTTCTACCTTCGGATTACTGGGTACAGCCCTACCTGCTGTATAGGGTAAAAGTACTGTGTGGGGCACCAATTGATTTGTTTCTATCTGACACTGATGTGATGTCATTTACATGCTCTAGGAATCTTGTTTTAAGTTTTCTAATTGTGCTGCCAATATATTGTACACTGCAGATGAAGCACCATGCTTGATATATTACAAATTGCGAATCGCAATGAATGAATTGCTTAATAGGAAATTTTAGAATGCCTGCTGTATTTGTAAATTCTTTGCTGGGATTAGCAAAGGTACAGGTTCGGCACTGTCTAAGTCCGAACGTGAAAAAACCCTTGCAACTTAACCATGTTGACCGGTTATCAGAGAGTTGATAACAATTAGACGTTAATACATTTCCTATGGTCCTTGCTCAATGTGGTACAATGGTGCATCCACTAGAGAGTACTGAATCTAATACATTATCCTCACATAGTATGGAAAGATATTTTAAAACTTTACTTTTTATGTTATGAAATTGTTTAGTATGGTCCAAAACTAGCGTAGGTATGTTATTGAAAGATTTTTTTCTGGTTCTTTTTATTATATTGAAGTAGATCTTTTCTATCTCTATTTTGTACTTTATGAACTGCATGCGACAATAGCTGCTTTGAGTACCCTCTATTTTTTAATCTGGCACAAATACGTTTGGTTTCCAATTCATAATCTACATTATTACTACAGTTTCGCTTAGCACGTATTAATTCTCCCACTGGAATAGATTTCCGAGTAGATTTGGTGTGATAACTATCAAAATGTAGTATAGTATTACCTGCACTGGTTTTTCTGTACGTTTTGGTAGAAACTAATTGGTTCGGATTTCCAAAACGTTGTAAGTACAGAAAATTAACAATATGTTTATCATAGGTATAGGTGAAAACAAGATTGCACAGATTATTATTCATGTAGGAGATAAGAGAGGGCACGGCAGATACATCGCCCCCCCAAATTATGAGGTCATCGATGTACCTGCCGTACCACTCTACATTTGCCAAGAAAGGATTATCTGTGGTGAATAGATAAATTTCTTACCATCATGACATTACCAAGTTCGCAAGGGATGGGGAGTATTTAGCTCCCATTGATACCCCTGTTAACTGTAAATAAAACTTTTGATCACACATAAAATAATTATGGGACATGAGAAATCTGACTACATCTAATATATAATGCTGTAAATCTGATGAATAATTACTGTACTTGGATAAGTGATGTCTTAATGCCTCCATGGCTACTGTATGAGGGATGCTGGTGTATAGAGACTCTACATCGCTGGTAATCCAGCTAAATCTATCTGTCAGTTAATATTTTGAACGGCAACAAGGACGTCTCTGGTATCTAATAAGAATCCTGGAACCCTTTTGACTAACGGCTGCAATAGGGAATCAACCCATTGCCAAAGCCTTTCTGACAGAGAATTAATATCTGATTCAATGGGTCTCTTGGGAGGATTTTTGTGAATTTTAGGGACACCATATAGCACAGGTATAACTGGATGGCTATTAATGATAAAATCAGCTTGTTTACAATTTAAGGTACCCAAGTGAAAACCCTCTTCTACTAGTCTTTGCAGCTCAGCATTAAAGTTGGCTGTGGGATTACTATGAAGGTGCCTATAGGTGGTGGTATCAGATAATAGACTTTGTATTGCCTCATAGTATTTAGCCTTGTCCATGACCACTACCTTGTCTCCCTTACCTGCCATCCTGATTTCTACATTGTTTAATGACTTAAGACGCAAGAGGGTGGCTTTACGTTTATCGGTCAAATTGAGCATACTTCCATTGGCTTCCCTGTTATATAGTAATCTAAGATCCCTTTCCAGTAGAAGTTGAAATTTGTCCATGGCTTTTGTCCTTGATTGCACCAGATAGAAATACTGATTAGTGACTACAAAATTCTCAGATTGACTCAAGTGGTTCTTGCAATGTCTGATTTTCCATAGTTTAAGTGTAATGTCAAAAGAGAAATTCGTTCCAAAAAATGTAAACCTTGATATAAATTAGAAGTAATGTTTTCCTGTATATTTTGTTCCTGATGAATGTCCTCCTGCCAGAAATGTTTTTTGATAGTCAAATTTCGCACAAATGTATAAATATCCCTAATAGTAGAAACCAAATTAAAGTTATCCTTTAGTGCAAAATTTAATCCCAAAGATAGCACATCTTCTTCATCCTTTGTTAGTGTAACTGATGAAAAATAATGAACTGTAATGGCTTGAAACGTATCTACTTGTTCTCCAGACGCCTCGTTTGCATACAAATAGTTTCCTTTCCGATGTTTTCACCCCCCTCTATGCCTTCGTTTTTTGAAAGATTTTTCTTTTTGTTTTTATTAATATTTTTATAATATGAGCCACTTGCTCGGGTGTCACTTGGGGAGGAATAATATCTCGAGAGCTGTTTTGGAGGTGTCTGTATCGGATTCCGATGTATCCGAATCTGTAGATCCTAAACTAACTTTTTTGTTATTATATTATAATTATTTTTATATTGATGAGATTTGTGCTCGAGAATGGACTTAAGTTGATCAGAATATGAATTCCTTCGTTCCCACTCATAGACTTGGTTAAGGGCATAATCTTGAGTGTCCCTTTGGAACTTTGATTTCTTTTTTTCCATGATGATGCCCTTCAATTTAGAGATGTTATTTTTCATTTTTTTAATTTCATCCGAATATGTGGATAAGTCCTGGAATTCAACTATATTGGTCTCCAAATCCTTTATTTCTTGAGAAATTTGCTGTAACTTTATCTCCTCATTTTTAGTTATGAGTTGAATTAATTGAATAGAGCAATGAGACGCTGCCTGATGCCACTAAGTGCCGAGGACAGGTGGCAGCAGGGACATGTATAAAAATTGAAGTTTAAACTACTCCTCCCACAGTCTCTGCCACCGCATGTCAGCTTTTTCTCCGCAAGCCAGGCAGCAGTGACAGTGGCAAAGACTGTGTGGGGGCGCAGCTAGAGAGGGGGGGGGGGGTCCTGTGACTTCCCTAATGTTGCTGGCAGCAGTTTCTGACTTCAGTGGGGCGGCCGGCAAATCACTGTTGAAGCTCACCCTCTGTCGCTCTGATCTTCTGGTCTGAGCTGTGGTGAGTTTCTGCTGGCTGCATCGCAGTCCAGGTACTTCTTGGGTGAGGTGGCAGGGCCTACACTAACCTCCACCCACCCCCGAAGCTTCACCCCCGCTCCCCAGAAGTACCTGGGCTGCTCTGCTGATGGCAGCAGGGAGCTCTGGAAGAAGACAGGGGAGTATATGTGCTTGGAGAGGTGGGCGAGAGAGAGAGAAGGGTGGGAGTGGGGGGTTGATTAGCGTGAGAGAGGGTAGTTAGAGTATGGGATGAGGATTAGAGTGAGAAGGTGGTATTGTGGTATGGGCATTAGAGTGGAGGGTTTGGGCATTAGAGTGGGGGGATATGGGAAATAGAGTGGGGGGGTATGGGCATTAGAGTGGGGGGAGTGGGAGAGGCGGATTAGAGTGGGAGAGGGGGAGGTATTGGGATTAGAGTGAGCAGAGTGTGGTATGGGGATTATAGTGGGGGAGTGAGAGGTATGGGATTAGAGTGGGCAGAGTGTGGTATGGGATTAGAGTGGGGGAAATGGGAGGCATGGGGATTAGAGTGGGTAGCGTGTGGGAAGGGGATTAGAGTAGGGGGAGTGTGGTATGGAGATTAGAGTGTGGAGGAGTGGGAGGTATGAGGATAGGGGATTAGAGGAGGGAGTGTGGGAGGGGGATTCGAGTGGGGGGGAGTGCGGGAGGGGGATTAGAGTGGGGGGGGAGATGCGCGAAAGGGGAATTAGAGTGGGGGAGTGTGGGAGGTTCACAGGTTTTTAAATCAATGCAGTGTATTTGGAAGCTGGTGCCTTCACTCCCTGAAGTATGGAGGTCTGAACAGGACCCAAAAGAGAGGTAACAATAGTGTAGGACCACCTGTAATTGAGGTCCCATTGACGTTTCGGAGGTGACTTAAGCAGTTTTGATAAAAAATGTGAACTAAGAACCTCAAAAGTGTTTCATGTATCCTAGGTAGCAGAAATGCTTTTTCAAAAAATTCCTATGTCCACTTTGATAGATTCTTTAGTTGATAGTGTGCTACTGATATTGGAATGTACATGTAGGGGATGAGACATCACCCAACTCACCAGGATGCTGGACAGAACAGCCCAGAACAGCTGGGTGATTCCCTAATCCTCCCCAAATGGCATCCAGCTTTCCTTTGATAGGAAAGGTGGATGCCACAAGTGTTGTGGAATCACCCAGCTTCCTGCATGTGGGATAGACTATCCAGTGTTCAGGAAAGCTGGGTGACGACCATCCTTCACAATGTTTTCCTGGATTTTGGATATAGTATTTAGCCTATGTACGTGTAATAGGTCTGTTTATTTACAGTTTCCCATTTGGACTACTTAGGTTTCGGTGGACTACGTCGGATCAACCTTGGATCTATTTTTTTCAAATAAAATGGTTAAAGAGGGCTGGTGTCAGTGAGTGTTTATTTAAATAAAGGTTTTTTTGTGTAATTTGTGTTTGTGTTTTTTTCCTATATAATTCTAGTGATAGTAGTGGAGATGTCTGACAGACGCTTCTTCATTACTATCGCTCAGGCTTGGTGTCAGCCAATGGTGTTTCTTGTTGCCCAAGGCTGACACTAACCCCTTGTCACTATTACCCCAGTACCCAATGCACCAGGGGTACTGGGAAGAGCTGGTAAACGCTAATGTGATGGTCTGCCTCTGGAGCAGCTGCAGGCTGGTATTTTTAGAATGGGAAGAGACCAGTATCGATGGCTCTTCCCATTCTGATAGTATCAGGCTGCAGCTGTCAGTTTTACCTTGGCTGGTTATAGAAAATAAGGGGGACCCCATGTCAGTTTTTTCTGAAAATGTATTTATTTAATGAGAATCTAAACACGAGCATCCACTTTAATGATTACAGGAGTTGCCCACTTTAGGATTCTCAATAAATAAATGATTTTGGAAAAAAAAATAAGATGTGGGGTTCCCTCCATTTTCCATAAGCAGTCAAGGTAAAACCGACCACTGGAGCCTGATACCATCAGAGTGGGAAGGTCCATTTAACACGGGTCCCTTCCGACTCTAAAAATACCAGCCCGCAGAATACCAGCCCAGAAGCGAACCGCCATATTAGAGGGTCTGCTCCTGACGGTAACCTGGCTCTTCCCAGTACCCCTGGTGCACTAGGTACTGGGGCAATAGTGACACGGGTTTAGTGTCATCCTTGGGGTGACAAAAACTACTGCTGGCTGACACCAAGCCGGAGCGTGTGTACACTGGTATATACCACTGTAGAAACACTGTGTTGCAGAAATATTGATTATAATGTAATGATTTAGGTTCAAGCACAGTTTGGTGGTATTTCCCATCTCTCCGGATGTGAATGACTTCCAACAGTCCGGAAAGGGGGTGACCCAAAAAACCCCAAAATTTTAGTTTTCTTCCAGAGTCGTTACACAGTTAGGTGAAGTGGGTGTGGCTTTTAGAAGATGCGTGGCTCACCATCGAGATGGCGTTGCCATGCAGTTTTTTGGCACAATGCGCTACGCGCACCACACCTTCTAGTCTCCCTCTTTCCTACTTTCAAAGGTTGGCAAGTCTGGTTACTGTGTAGGTTTTGTATGGCAGTATTAACTAAGTACTGGATAATGGTATTAGGTGGGCCCTACATAGCAACATTATTTGAACACAACATACTGGATTTATATGGGCTTAGTATGACAGTATTATTGAGGTACTGTATGGTGGCAGTATCATCAGAGCTCTGTATGGCGATATTATTTGTGCACTGTATTGTGGTATTACTTTGATGCCTAAATAGTTTTCTGTTTATAAAAAGAGAAAATTTTCACAGCACTCTTCAGGTGAAAAAAGAAGAAATTTTTTATTTCCCAATGCTTACAATCGACGTTTCGGCTTTTAGGATTATCTCTTTTTATAGATTTTGAATAAGCTAGTAACCAAGCTTTTTTGCTTCGCTGGTACCCCGCTTAAAAAAAGAATTTTTTGAGAAGTGCTGCTGTGGCTTCTTTTTTATATAATTTTCTGTTTATATTTTTAGAAGTGTTCAGTTCTAGACATCCTGCTATGTGACCACCTACTATCTCGGATTATTGGCAGCTGTATTCTTCTACCATATCCAATTTCATATAGTGCTCTGAAAAATTAAAGGGGAGTTCTGATTGGTTGCTATGTGCAACAAAGAAAGTCTTATACAGTTTTCATACATGTCCCCCTAGGATAGAACTACACATGCTCAGCTGCTTCCTAATACTGATCTAAAGATGACCGTGAATACAGTTTCTAATGCCCGTGTGTTGCATTTGGGCACTCCTAAGACTGGATCTATACTGGACAGAGTAGGTGAGAGCTTTGTTGCTTGTACATGTTCTGGTTCTACCTATAATACATGCGTTTTTGTCATTGACTTTGGATTTCAAAGTTTCCTATTCTTGTCATATCACCCGATATGGTTTTTATTTGTGCTGGTGTCTGAAAAACCCCACAACAAGTCGGGAAAATCATCGCTTCTCCATTTTATCATTCTGTTTCTTTATGTTGTTGGGGGAAACCCGGGCCCCAAGATGCAAGGGCCGGGGGTGAAAGTGACCCTTTGTGTTGAGCGAAAAGTTTAAATGGCAAGGTTTTTTGGTGACCCAAATTTCCAGATCATGCGATAATTTTTGGTTAAAAACTGTGCTCATCTATTAAGATTTGGGCCTTTTTCGGGGCTTCCTGTAATTTTGGGGCCGCAAATGGATTTCAGAATAGAGCAGGGTGAGATGTGTGTGTGAAGTCATGGGCTGGGGTGGGTTTTGGTTCGTTGGGTGGAAAAATACTGACCTCGTTTTACATAGAACCGGTTTCCTGTTTCAGCCCCGTGTTCTCAGCTTCATAGGGATAGGACCTGCGCTCTGCCTGTGGCCCCAAAAAGCTCAGCGAAATTAGTTTTTTTTTTCTGCACAGAGAAACCTCTCTATTTGTGTGTCCTTCCCAAATTTAGTTAGATTGAGATTTGAAGATTCTATGTAGTTTGCTAGAGAATTTTAAAGCAGTATCCCACCCCTGAAAATTTACGGCGGGGAGGGGGGGGGGGGCCCCCGTGGGGGAACACGAAAAGTCTATTTAAAGAAAACCCGGAAAAGTCCCAAATTAATGTAGAATTTAGTGGGGAAACTTTA
>JAODAL010038504.1:0-39137 GCA_025379985.1 Phyllomedusa bahiana
TATTTAGTCAATGCCTCCTGAGTGATGTCACCCGGTGCCCGCCTCCCGGGCAGTGCCGGTCCTTAGGATGGGCAGTGCGGGCATCATGCCGGGGCGACCAGCGCAGTGACTGGTGGCCCTGGCCCCGAGCCCCACCCACCCCGACAAACAGCGTGTTAGACTGGAGGTTTTGTGGAGACGATGTCACAGTCACATGACTTGCAGGTCCTTCAGCCCAGGCCATAGAGTGCAATGTGTTAGTGAAAGTTCAATGTATACACATACACTCACATTTATACAATCATACAAACAATCCCTCATCTTAAAGTGTGGCTACTGTGACTTGCTGGTACTTGTAGTTCCTCAGCATGCCACACTTTCAAGATAAGGCACTGAAAGAATAGACACACACTCCATAGTTTTTGACTATGGTTTTATGTGTGTGTGTGTATATGTTATGTGTTTATTAGTATATGTGTATAGGGTATAATATATATATATATTATATATATATTAATTATTATATATATAATAATTTATATATATTATTTTACATAATAACATATACGGTGGTTTTTCCCAAAATAAGCACTCCCCCAAAAATAAGCCCTAACCTTTTTTTGGAAATGAAAATAATGTAAGACCCTGTCTTATTTTTGGAAAAACACGGCATGCGCTGTACTTTTCATAGCCATTGTGCTAAGTATAGGCAGCTGCATTCCTTTTACTTGAAAGGGACACTGCTGAAATAACTAGTATAGACAGCTCTTGGGCCCTAGTAGAAAAAGTGAAATAGGGGACCCAAACTACCATGTGCCATTTACAATACTAGTATCTTCCTATGTGGCAGAAGGGCTCTTGGGCCCCCTCAGGCTGCAGGGCCCGGTAGCAACTGTAACCGGCGCACCCCCTATAGCTACGTCCCTGAGCACAGATGCATCAAAAAGTATAATGTGTGTTAGTACTGGTGCATCGAACTAATGAAGAGACTGCATTGCTTGCACTTGCACACAGCAGCTATTTAAATTTGCTAAGCAGAAAAATAATGCTATGTAACATTTTATTAACCCCTTGCCCCATTAACCTCCTAAACTTACATCCCAGTGTTGGTAAGAGGCTTTGTAGTGGGATTGCTCTGCGATCCCGCTACAAAGCCGGTGGCTGTCGGCTGCTAATTGCAGCTGATGCCCGCCAATAGCAGTGAAGAATTGAGTTGGCTCAATTCCACAATGTTTAACCCCTTCAACGCCGCTCACTCCGATCAGGGCCCCCGCGGCGAGATCGCAGGGCCCTGATCGGTTTACATGGCGGCTGAAAGCCTGGTGAAGGCTTCCATCACCTCCATGTGTTTTGTTTTACTATTTCTTGCTCTGGCATATTTGTATACCCTATTGCTTTTATTTATACAATGCAATAGGGTGTATGAACGATCACACCGCATAGTGGTGAAACACCCTAGGGAGACTCAATGCTAAAGTACAAAAAAAAGCTTTAAAGTGTAAAAAAATAGATATATCTTTAAAGTTCAAATCACTCCCCTTTTGCCATTTTACAAATAAAAATAAATAAATAATAAAAAGTTACACATAATTGGTATTACCACATCCAAAAAAAGTCTGATTTATTAAAATGTAACATCATTTATCCCGTACACTGAACACAGTAGAAAAAAAAAATTCCAAACGGCAAATTTGTAGGTTTTTTGGGTCATTTCGGGTCCCCTAAAAAGTGGAATAAAAAATTATCACAAAAGTCACATCTATCCCAAAATGTTATGAATAAAAAGTACACTTCAGCCTGCAAAAAAATGCACCCTCACTCAGATCTATGAGTGGAAGTGCAAAAAAATTATTGGCCGCAGAAAGAGGCGTTCCTGCGAAATTTCAAAAATAGAAAATGTTGGGATTTTTTACAGTACTATAAAATAACGCAAACCCTACATATTTGGTATTTCCAGAATCGTATCAACTTGCAGAATACAAGAGAACATATAATTTATACCGGAGAGCGAGCGCTGTAAAAAAAACAAAAAAAAAAAACCTAAGCAAACATGGTGAAAGTACGTTTTCTTCACATTTTGCTTCACTTTGATTTTTTTTTGTGGTTACCCAGTATATTCTATAATACATTGAATGACACCATTAGAAAGAAAATCTTGTCCCTCAAAATTAAAGCTCTCATATGTCTATGTCGGTGGAAAAATAAAAAAGTTATGGCTTTTGGAAGGCGGGGAGGAAAAAACTAACGCATCGACAAAAAAAAACGCTCAGTCCTTAAGGGGTTAAATCTTTCTTTGTACTGTTGTACTTACCTGTTGTTCTAACCTTTCTAGATTAAAAAAACAGACTCTTTGAATATCCATAAACATGTTACTATGTATCTTCTACTTTAAAGGTTTTTCTGTACAATTTTCCACATAACTTGGGATTGATTAATCTATTTATTTAATAAAGCAGCGTTCATGCTAATTGTTCCTATTTTATTCTACTCTTATTTTCAGATGTTTTCTCACCTTTCTATATTGCAAGTATAACCAGTGGACTATGTTCCTGAGGATGCAAGTCCTGAGTTCCTACAGAAAGTTCTCTATGCTTCCCTGGAACAGGAGAAGGAGAAAACAAAGTTTATTTGAGGTCTTGTAATTATTCTGTCTGGGGGAAGCTGAAGGTGTCAAAGTATCAAAGTGAAATTCAAGAGAATCTCAAGGAGACAGGACTTAAAGGAGAGAAAGGGGAAGTAGGATTGATCAACTCTTTGTCATGGTAATAGTAATGAAGTTGAACAGCAAAGACTCAGACAATGGGCCAAAGTTACTGTACTATAAACTGTTTCCTGCCACAAAGGTTCTCATGGCACCTTTAACAGGCCTCAGTACAAAAACTACAAAGCCTGGTTTTTCTCACTAAATTCAAACATCTCAACATTCCCTTATTTTCCTAGATAGAAAAATAGATAAACAGAGTTGTAAGTAGTGCGGTATTGTATCCTGCTAGAATGTTTTATATTTTCTTACAATTAGGAACTTTCTGGTTATTGTCACTTCAATTGGTACATTTACTCGGTGGTTACAGTCTCTAGAAAAGTTGCACAGCTTATTGGTTTCTATCTAACTTGAAGGCTTCTTAAACAAAAGAACAGTTGCAGATGACTCATACAGTCTGTTTTAGGCCTTATGTTATGTTGCACCCCAAGATGGCTGACAGCTTTTGACTTGGGCTATGTCTCCACTGCATAAGTTTTTGGTTTATTTTTTTGCCATTTTTTCATTTTCCGAAACCGCTAAAAAACAAAACTAATGAAAACAGATCCCATAGACTTTAAGGCTATGTTCACATGGCTTAATTGCGGGACGTATTTTGCCCCGCAATTGCACTGTGTGGATGGGATCGGAGCGGGGGGGCCGGCGACATGCATTGTCCATGGCGCGTATACGCCGTGAATAAAGTAGCATGTCGATACAGCGAGCGGGGAGAGGAGCCGTAATCCATAGTTCTCTATGAGAACTGTGGATTACCATAATGACTGGGATGTATTTCAGCCCGTAATTTGCACAGTACGGCGCGAATTACGGGCTGAAATACGTCCCAGATTAAGCCGTGTGAACATACCCTAATAGTAAAAACGTTCTGTAGTCTCCATAGAACGTGTTTTTTTCGCCTTATTTTTTCTGTATATTGCAAAAAACGCCAGAACAGGGCAGCAAATTTACTATTTTTCTGAAAAAAAAAAAAAAAAGAAACGCACCAAAAAAAGCAAAGCGTTCCAAAAAACGCTTGGTTTTTGAGCAGTTTTTGACATGCACTGGACCAAATACTCTGTTTTATGACTGGTTTTAGGATTTGGTTTTCAGTGAGTTTTTTTGTCCAATGCTGTGTAGACCTGACCTTAGACTTTTGTGCCTCTGTAGGGTTAAAGGGGTTGTCTCACTACAAGGATTGCTTTTTATGTTAAAGATCTTGCAAAAACAAGTCCCTTTGCAATGTGTCCATTAACCGTGTCTTACCTATTCTGAGATATCTCCTCTTGTATAGGCTGCATCAGCTCTTCAGGTCGCTAAAGCTACAGACCTGTCGATTTCTCACGATAGGCTGCCAGCATCTTGCATCTTTATCCTTTAATGCAGTTCAAATCCACAATTCAACGCAGACTTTTTCAAGTTTACTAATTCTTGCAGAAAACCACCTTTGTTTACCAAAACACAGCTCAACTTTAGAGTATTATTATTTATTTATGGCACCTTTTTTCCAGGGTGCTATACAAACCAGAAGCTTGTATGGCCCAGGAGCATAATATAGGACAAATACAATAAACTCAATAAACACACTGATGAGAGAGGACCGGGCCCACAAGAGCTTACAATCTACAATAAAGAAGAGGGAAACAGAAGGTGAGGTGCAATGATGATTGTATTATGGGGTAATGGCAGCAGGGTTATTATTAATTGTAGGCTATCCTGAAGAGGTGGATTCTTTGGTTGCCTTTGAAACTAGTAAAGGTGGCATAAAGTCTGATTTGTTGGGGTAGTGAGTTCCAGAGTATGGATCCATATCAACTTCTCATTGGTGCCGTTACTTCCACTGACAGCACAAAGTGTGTCTCAGTTTTTTTTTCTTATTCCCTTTTACCATGGGCAATTATTCCTTTTGTTAACTTTTTAGGGCCCAAACAAAGCTCCAGGCAATATGTAGCCACTGGCTGAATTGAAGGGATCTGAGTATCACCCAGCCTCTCTAACTCTATCACAATCTCTAAATCATATCGTCTTAAGGTTTCCATCTCTAAGACCCATCCAACACTTTAGCCTTCACCTCCCTCACACAGTGGCTTTATTGGTTCCACTTCTCCTCAGGCACAGAATTATTCCATTGGCCTTTTCTCTCTCTACCAAGCCCACTATCATGCTCTTCAGTGGCTGCCCAGGCCCAAATCTGTAAGCAGACTCACAGCAGATCTCACTGCTCACTACACACACTGCCCTGAAGGGCCAAAAAACACACAGAGCTATAGCATAAACTCAAGACAAAGTCATGGTGCTTACCACTCCCCTGGTTATTCACAGCAGTCTCCGGCAATAGTTCTGGAGAGTGTCCGATACATGCTGGGGACTCCTCAGCTTATAGTAGTATACTCAATCCAAAAGCAGATGAATATCAGCACTACATCCTTAATGTTTCTTGTACTTTATTTGATACTTTTCAATGCCATAAAAGCAAGGGTTTTATTCTGTCAGAAACACCTAAGCCTGCGTTTGTTGCTCTTATGGATTTTAAAAGTATCAAATAAAATTTAGGAAATTTTAAGGATGTAGTGCCGATATTTATCTGCTTTTGGATCATTTTATGACATGGACATTTGTTGTCCCTTTAAAACCTCTTCTAGGATATTGTGTTCATGGTTTTTTTTCCCCACTGCGTTTTCCCCACTTTTTTAATCGACACAGGCACCATTTAAAGGGCCCCTTTAAATGATTGGTACCATCCTATTGATCGGTGTCATCAACTAGTTTGTAATCTTCTATGTTTCCCCTTAGGGTTTGCCCGGACTTAGGGGGGACATTTTTTCAATAGTGTTAGCTTTTGGGACAGTTTTAAGTTAGACTAGAAGTCTTACAAGGTCCCCAATTTATGTAGTTTTGAAAAATTTGGGCGCAGATTAGAATTGTTATTTCTTACTTTGTACTACCTTTAATTTGGGTTTATTTTAGGGCCAAATAACTGAACAACATTTTGGGACTTTTTTGGAGCACAAAAAACCCACGCTTTTTTTACTTTAAAAAACCCACCCCCCTTTTACCAAGGTACCGCCACCTTTGTCGCAGGAGGCGTAGAAGTGTCTGGAAATACATAGTAAATGTCATGTAAAGCATGTACTCCATTATTTTGGCCGCAAATTGTGCAATATTTCTGGCGGAACTGCCTTGATAAATGTGCATCTATGGGTACAATGGCATTAACAATGCAGTAAAGTTGTAAACCAGGGGTGTAACTAAAATTTCATGTCCCCGTGGAAAAATTAGTTGGGGTTTCACTCCCTAAGGGAAAAAAAACCCAAATCCCTTTACCCAAAAAATCAGTAATTATGGCATACATGGTTTTAAAAAAATTTTTGCCTTATAAGGGGGAACCCAATAGTAGTGCTGTTTTTGCAAAAAAGTACCAAGTACTTCATCCGGAAAAAGTGGAACAATGTTTTTGTACTTGTGTGGGCCCCCTCATCCTTTGAGCCCCATAGAAAGCTGTTTTAGCTATATTTTCCCCATTTTTAAAAGCTTTAAACACCATCCACACCATCCCCCACCAACACCGGGTTAAAAAGGCTTTAGAATTTGGCATTTTTCAACAATGCATTACAATATAACATACGTATGCGTAGTATGTGTGTTTGCAGATCTACCCTCCCATCTTCTAAATTTCCCTTTATTTCCCAAAATTTAAGGGGACATTTATAAACTCGTCACGTCGGGGCGACCTTTCCCCCGGGTTTTCTGGCGAAAATCTGCGCCTAAATTTATGTCGGCCCCGGGGCGCGCTTCATTCCATGAAAAAGTCCCCCTCGCCAGGTTTAGGCGCAGTGCTTTTGCCTATAAATTCGCCCCCCGGGGTAGTGCACTCATCCCAGGGGGGAAAAGTCCGCCGTGCCACCCCCGTTGTGTGGGGCGCAGTGCGCGACATGGGGCGGCGGCGCGGGCCCCAAAGGTTTCGCCGCCCGAGGGAGGTCGTTTTTTTAATTGCGGGGAAAAGGGTTCCTGCGCCTCGCCAGTGTGGGGGCACCGTGCGGGGACATGGGCGCAGTGGGGGACAGGGGGTTGTGGGGGGACTGCGCCTAAACTTGTTTCCCGATTCGAGACGGGCGGAAAAACAGCGAGAAATCATTAAAGGGGTCGTGCTGAGTTTGAATAAAAAAAATTTCCTTTATAAAAGGGGGAAAAAATCTCAGAAAGAGCTCAAAACCTTTAAAAAAAAAAAAATTTCAAAAAAAAAATCCCCTTTCCAAAAATATAGAAAGACGCAAAATCAAGAAAATTTGGATATTGGAAATTTCTGGGAAATACAGTAAAATTCCCAAAATTTTTGGAAAATAAATTTTCAAAGGTGGCAGAAAACCGGGGCCAAACAGAATAGAAGCGAAAAGTGACCTTTTTAAACCTATGGAGAAGTTTGAACCAATCAAAAACAAAAGGGGGGACAGTTCAAAATACAGTTTAAAAAAGGGAGAAAAAGGGTGATTTGGGTTTAAATGGGGGGGGCTTGGGTAAACCCAGGCCCAAAACAGAGCGCGAGCTTTCTTCTCCCCTTGTAGTCTATGGAGAGAAACGGAAAAAAAATCTCGGCTCTCAGCGCCGGGGCGGGATGGAGTTTTGTTTAAAAAAAAAAAATTTTTATTAAAATGTCAAATTTTTTTCTGAAAAAAGAGCTCAAACCTTTTATAAAAATTAAAAACAATTCTATTTCCCAAACAACGGTTTGTCGCCCATACCCGGGGCTACAAACGGGGAAATTTCAATAGAAAGGAATTTCCGGGAAATACAGTAATTTTAAAAAACGGTACGCTATTTGAATTTGGGCGGCATAAACCAGCCAACAGAATAGGAAACCCAAAAGGACCCCTTATATCCTAGGGGGGGAGAATTGCCCCCTCAGAATGGAGCGAAAAACCCCATTTTAAGCTATGGGGAGAATTGACCCAAAAGATTTGGAGCGGGCAAAGGGCCCTTATATCTAAAGGAGAAGTTTTGGCCAATCAAAACCCAAAAACGGGGGCAGTTCCCAAAAGGCAGTTTAAAAAAACAGAAAAGGGGCTGATTGGTGAGCAGCGGTGGGTTAGCTTTTTCCCCGCCAATCAGGAGCGCGGGTTTCTCCCCTTGTAGGGCTATGGAGAGTTTGGCGCAATGCACTTCGGCGCTTTAGCGGGCCCTTTCGGCCCTGGGTATGGAAAAAAAAAAACTTTTTATTAAATGGGAAATCCCTTATCAGGTTTAAAAAGGGGGAAGCCTTTCTAAAAAAAAAATCAGTTTTTAAACGCCCAAAAACGGGTTTTTCGCCGAGACCAGCGCTTTCCCTAAGGAATTGAAAAAGAGAGACTTGCAGGGGGAAAAACAGTAATTCAAATTGTTTTGCTCTTCTCATTGGTCGCATAAACCAGCAATCAGATAGAAGCGACGTGGGGGCCCTTCTAACCCCTTTTGGGAAAAGGAAAATGAACATCAGAATAGGAGCGACAGGGGGCCCATTTAACCCATGGAGAAATATTGCCCCAAACATATTTTTTTAAAGGGGGGACGTTCAAAATACAGGGAAAAAGGCAGAAAAGAGTGATTGGTTTAAGCGGTGGGGGCTCGTCCAGCTTGCCCCAATTTTGGGGCGCAAGCTAACCCCTTTTTCCCTAGAATTCTTTTGGGGAAAAAATGCCCGAGTGAGCTCTTTTGGATTGGCTAAGTTAAAAGAGGCGCCCGGGTTTTTTTGGACCCCAAAGGGGGGAGCGAGCGACGCTCCTATGGGTTTTCTAAAGGGAATCTGAAATTAAAAATGTACCCTGGCCCAAATTTAAAATTTTTTTAAAATTTTTTTTTTTTGCCCAAGTTGTTTTGATTTGTATTTAAAAAGGAAAAATAATTTTGGGGGGAAATAAAAAAATTTTATTATTAAAAAACCAAAAACAGGTTTATTTCTTTTTTTTCGTTACCAAGGATTTAAAAAGTATGGGGGGTAAAAGAAAATAAAGAAATAAAAAAGGATTTTATTGATTTAAAATTTTTTTTTTTTTTACCCCATATTTTTATTCCCTTTTAATTTCACATGAACAACCTTTTGGGCCCGTATTACCATTTGGGTTTCGGCCCCGTACGTTTTTTTTTTCGATTGCATTGAAAAAACCCTAGGAGGTCGCTCGCTCTCCCATTGGTCCCCAAAAAACCCCGCCTCTTTTTAAATTAGCCAAACAAAGAGTCGCTCTGAATTTCTTTTTCATAGAACTCTATTGAGAAAAAGCTCGCGCTCCCGATTGGGTAAGCTGGAGAGCCCCGCCCCTTAAAACCTTTTAGCTCTTTTTGCCTTTTTACTGTATTTTGAACTGTCCCCTTTGATTTGATTGGTCAATATTTCTCCTGGTTAGAATGGGCCCCTGTGCTCCTATTCTGATTGGCTGGTTTTGCCGCCCAATCAAAAGGTTTTAAACAATTTGAATCACTGTATTTCCGGCAATTTCTCTATTGCAATTCCCATGTAGCGCGGGCTCGGCGGAAAAGGTTTTTTCGGGATTTAATGTTTATTTTTTAAAAAGGTTTTTGGCCTTTTTGAAATATTTAACTTAAAAAAAATGATTTTTTTTATTCATTTCCTGCCGCAGGCGATGAGAGCCGAGATTGCTTGCCCATCTCTCCATAGCTTCAATGGGGGAAGTTTTCCGCTTTGATTGGCCCCGGGATAGCCAAGCCCCCGTAGTTCAACAATCGTCTTTTCGTATTTTTAGGTCTTTTGAACTGTCCGCTTTGATTTTGTTTGGTCAAAACTTCTCCATAGGATATAATGAGTCTTTGTCGCTCATTTGATTGGTAATTCTCCCCCTAGCTTATAAGGGTTTTTTCTTTTGTTTGGTCAATTTCCCCTAGTTATAATGGTCTTTGTCGCTCCTATTCTGTTTGGGGCTGGTTTACCCGCCAATGAGAATAGCTTAAAGATTTGAATTACTGTTTTTCCGGGGGGGGCAAAAAATTTTCTATTGCTTTCCCCGATGTAGCCCCGGTCTCGGGACAAACGGTGTTCGGGATTTAATTGATTTATTTTTTAGAAGGTTTCAGCTCTTTTTCAGAGAATTTTTTAAAACTAAAAAAAAAAGATTTTTTTTTTCACTCCCATGCCGCAGGGCGTGAGACCCGGGGGATTCCCTTGCACCCATTCCCCATAGCTCAATGGGAGAAGTAGCTCGCGTCTGATTGGCTGGATACCAAGCCCCCGTGCTAACCAATAGCTCTTTTCAGCATTTTTACTGATTTTGAACTGTCCCCCCTTTGTTTTGATTGGTTCAAATTCTCCCTAGGCTTTAAAGGGTCCCTGTGCTCCTATTCTGATTGGCCCCGGATAGCCAAGCCCCGCTAGCCAGCCAATACTTTTTCTGCTTTTTTATGTATTTTGAACTGTCCCGCCTTTTGATTTGATTTGGGCAAATGTTTCCATAGGTTTTAAAGGTTCACTGTCGTCCTATTCTGATTGGCCGGTTTTGCGACCAAGGAATAGCTTCAGAATTTGAATTACTGTATTTCCTGGAATTTCCAAAACCTAATTTTGTATTGCCCCGTTTAGATTTTTGGAAAGTGATTTTTTTTATGTTTTTTTTATAATTGGGTTTTTAGCTTTTTGATAATGTTTTCCCCCTTTTTTAAAGGGGTTTTTTTTTGGATCTTTTCTCCAGCGTAGGGCTGAGTGCCGAGATTTTTCCCTTTGGTCTTCCCGTTTTTTTCCTCTTTGTTCCGTTCTTGCTTTACTTCGCCGCCCCCGGAGATTTTGACCAAAAAAAACTAGGTCTGATGGGAGCTGCCCAGCGTGCTTGCGCCGCCTTTTCCGACTCGCGTTGTACATGCCCCGGGTTTTCGAGCGCGCCGCGTCCCGCCCCCCGGGACGCCTAACCGCCCACGCCGGCCCTTGCCGCCCCCTTATGGGGGCGCGCTGAAATGGCGAACGCTGGCCTAACAGCATCCCCGCGTCCTACAGGGGGATTCGGGCAGGGGGCAGTTTACTCAAAAAAAAAGGATAAGCCCCTTTTTAAAAATGTCGCCCTAAGTGTTTAAAGGAAACCTGTTACATAGAAGTGGACCACATGGTGAGCACTGTTAAAAATAAAAATAAACACTAGCAGGATTGTTGTATTTAAAGGCGGTCAAAAAGTAATTTCCCCCAAAATGGTACCAATGAAAATATCAAATCATCCACAAAAAACAAGCCCCTACACAGCTCCGTAACAGAAAAATAAAGGTGTGGCTCTCAGACTGTCATGTTTTCTTTTACATGATAAAAACACTTTTATTTAAAAAACCAGTAAAATTTACCAAATTTTGTTTTATTTATCGCTGTAATCATATCGACCTACTAAGCTAACGTAATTTATACTGCACGGTGACCGCTGTTAAAAATAAAAACGTCCAGGATTGCTGTATTTTATCAATAATAGTAAGATAAATGCAAAGCTCACCTTGCTGGAAACACTCATTCTTAATAGGGTTCAGCTTTCTTTGGACTCTGTCGGCTTCGGTAGGTACAAGACCATAGAGAGGAGTGGCTATAAAACTTAACCTTTAATATATAGTCTTAAAAATAGTAAACAATAACAACAAATATGTTTGCCCCCTTACAAAAAACAAAAACAACATCAGAATATGTTTGCTCATTCAACCAGAGCCAAGGGACCAATGGGTTAATGCGGCCCTATCACTACCCTGGAAAGGACTGCAGGTCCCTAGCCTGACACACACAACAGGAATAGCGCCCTGATAAGGGCGATCCTGACAGGAACCTGACCCTGTTAACACTTACCCTAAACAATAACCTATCGGTCCCATCCCAACATGTTTCGATCCTCCAATATTGATCGCCTCAGGGGATGATAAAGAGCTTAGAGACCTTAGGAAAAAAGAGGCTGGCAAATAAAGCCTAGCAAGGGCATAGAGCCTGGGTATACTCACAGAACTCCCAAAGAAGACAGGAGGCGTGTAGATATCACAGGAAAACAAGGCATGAACATAGAAGGGCACTGGTATGTGTCCGCAAACAATAAATTCCTGCGCGTCTCACACCTTGTGGAGGTGTCCCGGCAGTGGCCGGAGGAATTAGGTCCTGAATCCTGCAACCCTGAAAGGATTCAGTAATATCCAGCAGAGTACAATCCTTTTTTTTTTTTACTTTATTTTGACTACATTACAAAACAGAGGAAAATATAAAGTGACTAGCATCCACTGAGTCTTTGGATGAAGAGCCTGTTGAGCTCAAAATGCGTCAGCGGATGCTAGTCACTTTATATTTTCCTCTGCTTTGTAATGTGGTCAAAATAAAGTAAAAAAAAAAGGATTTTACTCAGGGAAAATTATTGACTAGCATTTTATTGTTTTAATGTAGTAAAATATAAAAAGCTATATAAAATCAATACTGTTGTAATTGTGCCGAACGTCATAGTAAAGATATTATGTCATTTATGCCGCACGGCCAACCCAAAAAACAATGGCAGAACTGCTGGATTTTTTTCCATTTTTACAACCCAATGCTGAAAAAAACTATAAAACACGTGAGCCCAAAATGCACAGTACACCCCTAGCTGAAAATGGGGTGACTTCATGAAGGTTTAGTGTGTAATAGTACCTTGGGAGCTTTGCAAATACACAATGGCACCCATCAAAATCTGCTTCACAAAAGCCAAGTAGCGCTCCCTCCTTTGTATACCCTGCCATGCTCTCAAACAGTTTACACCCACATGTAGAGTATTGCCACACTTGGAAGAAACTGGGCAACAATTTTTGGGGTGCTTTTTTCTAGGATTCCTTATGAAAATTAAACATTTTCAGCATAAAAAAATAATTTTCCATTTTCACAGCCTAACGTTAATAAAATTAGTGAAACATCTGTGGAGTCAATATACTCACTACACCCTTTAGATATATTCCTTAAGGGGTGTAGTTTCTAAAATAAGAAACTACACCCAGGTGTAGGTGCTTATTATGTTTAAGCACCATAGGGTGTCCGCAAACATGTAATGGCTCCTAAAGAAAATTGTAATGAAAATGAGACCCCAAAGTCCAGTAGTGCTCCTCCTATTCTGAGTCGCTTAAGCTTGAGTCAAAAAGCGAGCTAGGGCCACACGTGGGATATCTCTAAAGATGGAGGAATCAGGGGACTCAATATTAACTGACATTTTTGTGGTATCATCTACTGTGTTCCAGTGATAAAAATAGAAAATCTGCAAAAAAAAGTAAATTGTTGAAATTTTACCTCTTTTTTTGCTTGGGGAATACACGTCAGGGAAGATGGAGGTAATTCATAGCTCTCTATGAGAGCTATGAATTATCGTAATTGCGGGGCGAATTTTGGGTGTATTTGAGTGCAATTACGAGCCAAAACACACCCCACAATTACGCCATGTGAATGTCCCCATGGCACGGGCTATCGGCCGTTTTTTCAGGCGGTTTGCGGTTTTGCAAACCGCCTGAAAAACCGGCCGAAAATGAACACAATGGTGCTCTATGGAAAACCCGTGCAGTGGGGGCAGTCCCCACTGCACGGGTTTTCCGTCCGGCGGTTTTTCCGCCCGCAATACATTCATCAATACATTCATCAAGCACAATCGGTAAACCGACCGGTATTTGTCCTGTGCAGTGGGAACGCACCCTTAACGTCTTGTAGTTTTTCACTCGCTCTTTTCTTCTCAGACCAGATCACTGCATTATTGCCTTAGTGAATTTGTAGATGGTTATGGCTGGAAGCCTTCTCTGGTTAGTGCCCTCTAATCTCTTTCTTAGGCTACACGCTAATTTTTGAGAAGGAAAATGAAGGAGAATTCAAAGATTAACAGAGAAAAGAAGATGAAGAGTCAGGAGCATTGTTAGGGTCCTAAAACATCAGGAGCACGGGCCCCTTGTATTATGTTTTGCTCAGTAGGGCATTTTTAACAACACATTGTAATGTGCAACATATATTTTTACGGGGAAAAAAATTATGTTCCTGTCACTAATTTTATGTGTATTCCACTTAGATACTGTCCATTACCTCAGCATTGCACTGTATGGCCGTGTTCACACGGCTTATTCCCGACGGATTTGTGAGCCGTACTGAGCTCACAAATCCGCCGTGACTAAGGGGCGGGCCAGAGGGGGCGGGGGGGCACCGCTCCCGGCCCCATAGACAATGCATTTGTTTACAGCGCGTACACGCCGAATAATTGTGGCATGTCACTTTCTCCCCCGGGGGCGGATTCGCCGAGCGGGGAGGGAGCGCCGGAATCCACTGTTCTCTATGAGAGCATGGATTACCGTAATGACAGGGACGGATTGGCGTCGTACTGAAGCGCAAACCCGGGCCCGCGGAGTATGGCGCCAATCCGTGCCCAAATAAGCCGTGTGAACGAGGCCTATAATGAAAATCAGCGCAGACAAATTTGCTTTCCCAAGAGCTCTCACCTACATACTTTGTCATACTGTTACAACATAATACACCTATACATGGAGCAAATATACCATGCATATTATTTGTACTAAAAAAAAAATCCCACAATACCAGGACTCAATAACATTACTACATTAGGACTAAAAATACTGCTAGACCATGACCAAATGCAACCACCACATGTGACTACCAGTTGTATGCAGGCGCTCTGCAGACATATACACTCACCGGCCACTTTATTAGGTACACCTGTCAACTGCTCGTTAACACTTTAAATTTTTAATCAGCCAATCACATGGCGGCAACTCAGTGCATTTAGGCAATGTAGAAATGGTCAAGACAATCTCCTGCAGTTCAAACCGAGCATCAGTATGGGGAAGAAAGGTGATTTGAGTGCCTTTGAACGTGGCATGGGTTTTTGGGCCAGAAGGGCTGGTCTGAGTTTTTTCAGAAACGCTGATCTCCCGGGATTTTCACGCACAACAATCTCTAGGGTTTACAGAGAATGGTCCGAAAAAGAAAAAACATCCGGAGCGGCAGTCCTGTGGGCGGAAATGCCTTGTTGATGCCAGAGGTCAAAGGAGAATGGGCAGACTGGTTGGAGCTGATAGAAAGGCAACAGTGACTCAAATAGCCACCCGTTTTCAACCAAGGTAGGCAGAAGAGCAAACTCTGAACGCACAGTACGGCAACTTTGAGGCAGATGGGCTTCACAGCAGAAACCACAAAGGGGGCCACCCTTTCAGCTAGTACAGGAAACTGAGGCTCCAATTTGCCCAAGCTCATCGAAATTGGACAGTAGAAAAAAAATGAAAAAACGTTGCCTGGTCTGATGAGTCCCCGATTTCTGCTGGACATTCGGATGGTAGGGTCAGAATTTGGCGTCAACAACATGAAAGCATGGATCCATCCTGCCTTGTATCAACGGTTTTAGTCTGGTGGTGGTGGTGTCATGGTGTGGGGAATATTTTCTTTGGCACTCTTTGGCCCCTTGGTACCAATTGAGCATCGTTTCAACACCTTTTGAATCTATCCACGAAGAATTGAGGCAGTTCTGAGGCAAAAGGGGGTCCAACCTGTTACTAGCATGGTGTACCTAATAAAGTGGCCGGTGAGTGTAAGTGATTACACTGCCATTACATCCAGTGACTCACAAATGACGTTTTCCCTCATTCACTTTCCTTTTTATTCTTCATCCTTCCCAGACTGCTATGATGACTTCTCCCAGCTATGGTTCTTTTCTGCAGAATTTACCACACAAACATTTTAGAATACTCACTTTTCCAGCATCTATATAATTATCCAACACCTGGGGTGTGGGAGGTGGTGTGTATATATTTATCTACCTACTGAGCAGACCTACACTGATAAGCAGAAGGGTAACAATGTTTTCAGCTTTTGGCTTTCATACTCCATATCTCACCATCTGCTGCAGCTTTGAACGTGAGATTACCATCATTTTATAAACAATCATCTGGCTATCTCATACATAAATTTTACCTGCAACTATTTAGCATATGCTTAGTTCTGCAGATTCTTGTCATGTAACTGCATTGTTTTGCTCCTGGTGGTGAAACAATGTTTTTCTTTTTGAATACTACAAATTACAACCCATTCTCACATAACCTAATATCTTGGTATGTTATTAGGCTGATTCGTAAGTGAAAGGTCACTGGTTTGAATTGAGGAGCAGCCATGAAGAAGATTTCCCAAGAAAAGAGAAACTGCATCATCCAGCTCATCAGTAGCAGTCTCTCGGCCAAGAAAATTGCCAAACTGCATCATTTGAGGCCATGACAGCTGGAAGAATATGAAATGAAATCCATTCCTACATTTCAAAGCCAAGAGGTGGACGTCCAGGCAAAATATCAGAGCCAACAAGTCGCTCATCATAAGGTCTATCACTTCTGGCATGAAATCCGTGGCAGTGGAGGTGGCCAAGAAAGATTCCGGGAGTGTTGAAAGCGAAAGGTGAATTTAAAAAAATACTAACAAAACAATAAAAATTAATATTTAGATTTTTAGGAGCAAAGCAGTGACAAGCAGTACTGACAAAAAAGCAGAATAGGCATATGTTAAATAGTTCGGGTCAAAGTTTTTTTGAGTTCCCAAGAGATTGTCATAAAGATTGAGTCTCACGTTAAAAACATTGTAACTTTTGTTTGCGTTTTTATCCCTACCACCAACTTGGGGGGTCCTATATACCTATATGGGGAGGGTTTTATTACCTCCCCCCCAAAGGGGGGCCCTAAAAAAAGCATGGTGTGCTAAATCCCCCACAGCAATCATTTTCCCAGAGTGCCTGCTGTGGGGGGGGGGTCCCCCCATTGTTTGTTTATGGCCCTATTAGGTAGGGGGGTTTTTTAACACCTTCCACAGTAATGGTATAAAGGTCCCCTCAGTGGGAAATTAAAAGACCCCTCAGTAAGTAGGGATATAACTACCCAGTAAGTAGGTAGGTATATATGGGTCATTAGGTAGCTGGGTATAAAAAAAAAAAAAGGCCCCCCCCGTAGGTAACTGGAAATGTGCCCCCTTAAGGGCCCCCTTACAAACGGGAAAAACCTACCACCTAAATGAAGAGCTAAACTTATGTGGGGGGGGGGGCAAAAACCTTTTCAGGGGTGATTTTAAAAAATGGGGGCCTAATTGTTAACCTAGAATGGATTTTTACCTACTTAATAAGATAAGTCTACCTACTTTTTGCTTATCTTATTTTGGAGGACTAACCTACCTATAAGGAGCATCTACTTACCTGCCTGTCTAATTTGGGAGGCTACCTACTATCTGGGGTGTGTACTTACCTACTATATTAGCAGTCTACCTACTTACCTACTGGTGGTAAAAATTAAAGTACTTTCTTGTAGGTAATATTAGTGTGTGGGGCACAAAGGGGGCTTCATTTGGGGCACTATGGATGCAGAGTCTGTATAAAGGGGGACACAGGTGGGAAGATGATAGAAAAGTCAGTAGATGGAAAAGAAAAGAGAAAGTGAACAACTACTGTCATAGCAGACATCCCCTCTGATTCCCTGGATGTAGCTGCACTTTAATCATGTATATGTCTGCAAAGCACCTGTGCACAACTTGTATACATTGCCCCCTTCATAGGTATTTTGGGATTAGTCCCACCCGTGGGTAATAGGGGATAGTGCCCCCATAGGGGAACTAGGTATTTAGGGCCCCTTCAGTAGGTAGCCAGGTATATAGGGCCCTTGATTAGGCAGCTAGTTTACGGCTGCTTCCCGAGTTTAGCTAGGGATTAGGGCCCCCCCTTCAAAGGAACAGGCTAGTAAGCCTGTAAAAAAAAAGGGGGGGGGGAGGGCCCAAGAAAAGGCTGCCAAAAAAAGGACCTACGGAATCCTCTAACAATAGGGCCAATAAAGAACCCGGGGTTTTTGGTCTAAAACCCTCTTTGGCCCCATAGGTTACTATGGGCAAAAAAGGAGTTTTAGACAAACCGGGGCCCACCCCAAAGTGCCCCCCAAACAGTGCTATCAGTTGAATGCATGAGATGGACATTTCGAATAAAAAACAGAACAAACATTCCCCGGTAACGGGGGCTGCACAAAGAGATTCGGGGGCGAAAGTTTTGACCCTAAATTTAAAGAAGATGTTTTAAATGAACAAGCAAAGAAAGCCATACTGTTTCAACATTATACTGTAATTTTTTGGTGAAAAGGGCTATTTATAATTAATTTCATTTAACGCATCCGCTTCCCCATCCCTTCCGAGAAAATCATTTGCATGCCCCAGATACAACCAATCAAGTTACTGCTTTTTTGTTTTAACCCCCATAGGGGAAAATTTAAATTAGTATCTGTATAAAAAATTAGCATAACTTTGGTACGTTTTTTCCCCAAATGACCATTGTATATAAGTATGAGGGGTGTTTTTACCATTTTATTAGATACATGTTTGGGTAGTTTTCCGACCCCAAAAACATATTTAAACAATGCAATGTGAAATTTATGATTTCGTGAAAAATAGTTCACCGTCAGAAAAGATACATGGTTTTACAATTTTTCTTTTTTGGGTGCGTTTAAAAAGACATCAATTCTTGATCCATTTTGACTTTGGGCACCAATTTTAAATATAGGGTGCATTTCTGCTGCACAGAAAACATTTTCAAACATGTACCACACTTTGGGTACGTGTGTAGATACGTTTTACCCAGCGCTTTTCAATACGTTTTTCGGATCGAAAAATATATTGAAAAACGCTGTGTGCACATACTTCAATTTTAAAAAACCTTACTGCAGTTAAAAATTATTCAAAATTTTTTTGACAACTATGACAATTCACATTTCATTAATTTGCAAGTAAATCTACATTCTGTTGTTGGTTTAAGATAGCCAGGCTTTTTTGCCCCGGGGGGTTTGCCCATGAGGCTACAAGTTTAGGAAAAAAGGGAGAAATTTTCAGTGCAAGTTAAGTGTGCCAGAGTCACTGTCATGTAAATGTCTTTTGTCTTTTTTTAATGTATTCAAAAATTATAAAAAAAGAAAAAAGGGGTGGAAGTTCTTTTGTTTGTTTTAAGCAGTTTTTATTTCAAAGAAAATTTTCTTTACCGGAGAGGGGAATGGGTTTTTTGGGTGCCCCTAAACACGTAAAAACTGTCTGTTTAAAAAGTCCCCAGGGAAGTACAATGATGCTGCAGGCACTAAATTAGGAGGCCTTTATGGTAAGGCACAGCTAGTTAAGGGTTATTTCACTAAATTAAAGAAAAAAATTTATTTCTATCTGTGGTTTCATTGGATTAAAACCCCCCAAAATGCTGATAATGTTGCATCCATATTAAAGTATCGGGAAAAATAATGTTATTTTTTAAACTTATTATTTATTCACAAATTGTATGTTTAATTAATTCAAAAACCCAAAGATTTTTTGAAAAAAAAGAAATTTTTTGTGCTTTCACACAGGCCTTTTTGGGTGTTTTTTTTTTTTTTTGCAATACGCACAGAAGAATTCAGTGCATTTTTGAAAAAAAAAAAAAAAACCTAAGGGCCCCAATGTAGAAATTGTTTTTGGTCTAAAACCACTTTTTTGCCCCTAAAGGGTTTCTATGGGGGAAAAGAGTTAGTTTTAGACCTAAAACTTTTTAAAAATTGGTCCAAAAGTGCATTGTGTGAAAGCACACTTAAATGTCTACTATATGCTCTTTGGATTTCTTTGTTTATGGAAATAATAAAAAGACAAGAATGCATATATTAATTTATGCACTCAATATCAGAAAAGCGATGATAGTTAATAACAAGAATAATGAGCAGAACATTACTGGATTAAAAATTGTATATAGCTGAGTATCTGAAGAAATAATAGGACTCTGTATACAATGTAGTGTGCAGAGAAATTGGTATCATTTATTATTTTCACTTTCACAGTGACAGAGGACTTATCCAGATAATCCACACAACATAACAGATCCCTGATAATGCGCCAATTATCTGTTATGGCCGAGGGAAGTAACACTTTACATGATGTCTAGTCTGTGTAATGTACCCATCCGTGTAATGTATGGACAAGCCAGATCTTTTATGTTTACCTTTGGTAGAGAGGCTATTTGAGCTTTCCACTCTGGTCAATAAACTGAAATCCTGGGCGGTCTTTATTACATTCATATGCCTTTTACCAGACAACCCATTTACCTACCCAAATTTAGGAAGCTCAGCTAACTTTAGAAATTCAACTCAGTAGCAAGGAAAAATAAATCATACATATTTATATATATATATATTAATTATATATATATATATAATATATATTATAAATATAATATATATATATCTATCTATATATAGTATATAGATATAGGTAGCACTTCCTAAGTATCAATATGATTCTGGTGCCAGCGAAAAACCGACCTCAGTCACTGGTCAAAATGTACAGCCTTGAAAAAAATTACAGCACCCACAGATTGGAAAAAAGTGAATGGAGCTTTATTCAATATACAAGGGCCCTTATATTGCATAAGGGAGATTTAATTAACAATATACAGATCTCTTGGGTGATCTTTTTACACCTATGTCTGTAACAATGATAAGTGGGCACTGTTAGGGTACGTTCAAAAGGTCTCTTGTGTCCTTGTGAACATACGCTTTTGTAATGCGTGTCTGGGTCTGTCTGAACGGACCCAGAAACACATCTAACAATGAGCAGTTTGTTTAACACTGTCGGCAATGTGAATCACGTATCAGCATTCACACGAGGGATCACGATGCGTGTTTGCATCGCGTCAGTCCGATCCATCTTTTGGATCCGCTCCAAGCATTGACATGTCATTACTTGGAGCAGATCCGAAAGACGGATCGGACAGACGCATTGCAAACACGCATCGGCGATCACTCGTGTGAACGCCGATACGTGTTTCATGTTGCCGGCAGTGTTAAACACACTGCTCATTTAGATGCGTGTCTGGGTCCATTCAGGTGGACCCAGACACGCATTACAGAAGCGTATGTTCACACGGACACAAGACACCGTGTGAACATACCCTTACATCTAGAGAAAAGAAGGTTTTGCTGTCATCATAGACAGAGATTCTTTGCTGTAAGAGTGGTGATACTATAGAACTCGCTGCCACACGAGGCTGTGGATTCATTGAGAATGTTAAGGAAGGGCTTAGATGCCTTTCTTTCAAATAAAATATTACAGGTTATGGTTACTAGATTCTGGAGGACGTTGATTCAGGAATTTACTCTGATTGCTATATTTGGAGTTGGGAAGATCCGTTTTTGGATCCGCTTTTCGTACCCAAAACAGACCCAAAAAACGTATCTAACAATTTGCAGTGTTATTTACATTAGTTTCAATGTAAAACACGCATCGCCGTTCAGACAAGTAATCATCGATGCGTTTAAACAATTGTCATGTTAAGTCTACTTGCGTTTTATGCAAATGAAATACCGATAGGAAACAATGGAATTCGTTTTTGGAGCCTGAAAAATGGATCCAAAAACGCAACACACTTTTGGGTACATTTTGGATGCGTGTTTCGCATCTGAAATAACACTTTTGTAAACTGCTACTGTAAATACATTGTTTAGGGAAGTGGATATTGAAGAAACAGTGAATTAAAGTGATCACAAGATGTTGATACTGAGATAAGATAATAGTAATCTCAGTGAAAGTAGGTGCTAAACGGCTTGTCAATACCTTTAAGCTATTAAGTAGATTTGTGAAAAACAAAGTTGAATGTGTGGCACAAATGTAAATATTGACTAGCTGCAGATAAGTCACTCATGATCTGAAATGGAAGCAGCTTCACACACCAGTGTTATACATAACTGGTTGAGGTGAATTTGTGCTTGTAGCAGAACCTTTGCCAGTTGGTACACCACTGCATGTCTGCGGTACAACCTGGACGCCACTGTCCTGGCAGAACTAATCTCTGAACCCTGATTGGCTGCTCACAAGTAAGACCAGTTCACACACAGCATTAAGCAGTGTTAATTTTTTTTTTTCTTCAAAACTCAGGATGGTAAAGATATTGCATTATTTCTAGCTTTTAAAAAAATATAATTTCAAAGATTCACATTTTTACATGTGTTTAAAAAAAAAAAAAAAAACTTTGATTTAAAAATCTAAATTTGTAACTTGATTTATTTTCTGAACCATTATCATGCTGGAATTATGATATCATCAAGAATGAAAGGGTTTCATCATTAAAAACTTAAGTATTTTATTGTTAAAATAAATAAATAAATGTGTATTTATTATATTTTTATATATATATATATTTTATATATTATGATATATTATATTAAATATATATATATTATATATATATTTAATTATGTTATAGGCAAAGGTATGTGGGCTTCTGAGCATCACATGCGAGCTTGTTGGATATCCTTTCCCGAAATCATAGGGAAGGCTGTGTTCCAGATTTTTTATGTGTGTCGCCAAATAAACATTTGTGGTGCTGGATAAGAAGGTCTGACTTGCAGTCATTGTCCTAATGCATCCTAAAGGTATCCAGTGGAGTTAAGGTCAGAGCTCTGTCAGACCTCTCAAGTTCCTTTACACCAAACCTGTCAAACCACATCTTTATGGACTTTGCTTTGTGCACAAGGTCAAAGTCATGCTAAAACAGGAACGATCCTGGAAGCACACAGTTGTCTAAAATGTGTTTCTAGGATGCAGCATTAACATTAGCTTTCAATGAAAATAAAGGAGTTAATTCAAATCCTGAAAAAAGCCCCAAGCCGCAATTCATTCTCTACTAACCTTTATGGTAGGCACTATGGTGCACAAGCATAGCATACTGCAAATCGGTAGGCAGACTGCCAAATAAGTAAACATGAATAATCCCTCCAGAGAACATGTTTTACTTGCCCACAGTTCAGTGACCACATGCTTTATACCATAACAGCCAAAGCTTGGCATGGCACATGGTGATTTTAGGCTTGTGTGCAGATGCTGAACTATGGAGACTAATGTGGACAACAATGGACAATAGTGTCAATGTGTGTAGGTTTTGTATGTATGTGTATCTACATATAGGGTTATTTAGCTATTGTCTCCTTCATATTTAGTTTGCTATAAATAATTATTGACCAGCATAAATGCACAGAGGGGGCCTAGACCTTATATCTAGGAATTAGTTACGTTAGAAGATGTGTATTTGACTCACTCACTAGCTAGATTCACATGTGAAACATATATCCATTAGAAAAATACACATTGAAGCAGACAAGTTGTCCCAACAGAAAATGCTCAGAAAATGATATATAGCAGAAATAGCTTCTTATAAATGTATTGTGTTAGCAAGCTTTGTATTATTTTGTGTTCATAATGTTGCTTAATAGTTATTTTTCTTGTCCATAATTTAGTCATAATAAGTTAGACAATATTCTATGTGATATAGCAGAGCCTTGAGTAACATTGAAGGGATGACTCACATTTTCTAAATTTGCTTTTCTCTGTTTGGTGCTTATTTGAACAGAGTAATGGAAAAAAATGACAAGTTTGCTGACTTGATAAAAAAACAACGGGTCAGTATTTACCAGATTTGTTTTGTTTGCCGTAATTGCAAAAATTTTTTAAAAGGATAGTAGGCAAATTTGTATTCACCAAAAATATATTCACCAAAATTTATCATGTCTACAGAAAAAGTATTTTCAGATTATTTCCCTTGAAAAAATAAACTTATAAATTTACTTGGTTATATATATTATTATATATTATAATATTAATTTTAATTATTTTTTACAAAAAATTTTAAATTTTTAAAAATAAATATAAAAAATTTTATAATTTGGAGAAAATTAATTGTATGAAAGTTAACATATCTACATTTCCTTGAAAAGGAAGTATATATCTGAAATATAATAATATAATATTTATATATACACACATAAATTGTGAATATTCATTTTCAAAAAAATTATTATTAAAGCTAGTGTTTTTTAATTAAATATAGAAATTATAATATTAATCTTATTCATAAATTGGTTAATAAGTTGTATATTGCAGACATACTTTTCTACATATTTTCTGGTCACCAGTATTCAAAATGTTAATTTATTTTTACTAATGCACTAGATACTCTACTATAGACAACATTATACATGGGAAGGCACCTTTACACAGTAGTCATTTGTAAGGATAGGGCTACACCTCTTTGTACTTTTTGTTTAGTGTATTTAAAGAGAACCTGTCACATATGTTACACCCCCCCCCTTGCTGAGGGCAGCACAATCTAGTGTCAGACATGCTGTTTCCAGCGGTGTACCCCTTTTTCTTTAAGGTGCAGAAGTTTCAGAGCATTTACTGCTCAAATCTGGCAGTTTTCAGCCTGTTCTCCAAGAAAAGAAACCGCTTAATTTGTGGAAGTGTTACCCCTCCCTACTGTGGTTACCCACACCATCAACAGCTGTCCCCCCACCACAAGGATTAACCCTTTTGTCTTAAAAAATAGAAACCCTTTTTAACAGGTGCCAGGTGGGGGACTCCTAGGTGGGTGGGCTAATTTGCCCTGAATGGGAAAAACTATTTTTGTGAAAGGTAAAAATGCCAGATAAGTAAAAAATATCGGAAAAGCTGCATTTACAGAAAAAGGGAACAGTGGGAAACAGCATGTCTGTCACTAGCTTGTGCTGCCCCCACAAGGGGGGAAAATTTATGTTCCGGTATAACCCGGTAGATATGATAGAGCGTGCAACCACATTCCTGCACTGGGGGATCTGAAACCCAAATTTCGCTTAAATTTAAAAAAATGTGGGAAAAGTAGTCAAAATTTATTTATTATGTCACAAAACAAACTTTCTTAATGTGAAGAAATTACTTGCGCTTGCGGACTATATGTGGTAGGCAGTCCAAAAGGATTAAAATCCATTGTTGATCGCATTCTTCGGCATCTTTGTTTGGGGTAAATGGGAAAGCGGGAGTACGCGGAATGCGCGAGTTTAGGGACCTCCCCTTTCCAAGCCTTCCTTTTTTTCATTAAAGGTTGGAAACGTTGGCTTGCGCTTACTGCCCCCCTTTTCACATTGTCTAACAAAGGGCGAAACTAATGCGGAGTCAGGATTTTAACCTTTTGGACTCCCCCCATATCTTTATGCAGCAAGGCAAATAAATTTTTTAATTATGAAGTTGTTTTTGTGAGGATAAAAAATAAATTTTTTTACATATCTTTTCCCCGCTTTTTTTCAAAAATTGGGCTAATCCCATTGAAGGTTCCTTTAAAAACTAAAACAATCATTTAAGAGAATGTGGATAAAAGCAGCTACTACAAAAGTTGATGGGTTCGATAATGATCCAGTGTGTGTTTGACCTTCCTGATGACAGTCATTGGGGAAAATAGAATATTTTTAACATCTTGATTCTTTTCTTCTGTAAAAGTATGTCCACACAGCGTATTTGCGTGGCATAAATCGGCGCGTAATTGTGGTGCAATATGCCCAAAGTACCCCCGCAAATACGGTAATTTATTGAGAACTATGAATACCTGCCGTTTTCCCTGGTGCGCAATATGTTCCGAGGAAAGTGGATGTCAGTGTGAATGCTTCAGAAGTACGTGCTATCCAGTGTGTACTTCTGAAGCAGCAGGCATATAGCGGCACGCAAAGTACGCACTACTATACCCCATGTGAAAATAACCTAAAAAGATTAGACGTGTTGGGCAAAGACTTTTCTTTATCCTACCAATGAAATAAACATGCATGACATGATGAGCTGAGCTGGCAGCCAAAAGAGCTTGTTTGGCTAATCACTGTTTTATGTATATCATCAGCTTAGATATTAAAGAGAGCCTGTCACATAGGTTATGCCACCCAAGGTCAGCACAAACTAGTGACAGACATACTGATTCCAGTGATGTGTCTCTTATTCTGTAAATTTTACAAAATGTCAGCACACTCTGCAATTTGATTGTGTCCCTTAGGCTACAGTAAAGTGAGTAATACACTTTGGTAACATACACTACCGTTCAAAAGTTTGGAGTCACCCAGTCGATTATGTGTTTTCCCTGAAAACTCATACTTTTATTTAGCAAATGAGTTGCAAAATGAATAGAAATATATTCCAGACATTGACAAGGTTAGAAATGATGATTTTTATTTGAAATAATAATTTTCTATTTCAAACTTTGCTTTGGTCAGAGAATGCTCCCTTTGCAGCAATTCCAGCATTGCAGACCTTTGGCATTCTATCTGTCAATTTGCTCAGGTAATCTGGAGAAATTTCACCCCATGCTTCCAGAAGCCCCTCCCACAAGTTGGATTGGCTTGATGGGCACTTTTTGCGTACCATGCGGTCAAGTTGCGCCGATAACAGCTCAATAGGGTTGAGATCTGGTGACTTCGATGGCCACTCCATTACACATAGAATACCAGCTGCCTGCTTCTTCCCTAAATAGTTCTTGCATAATTTGGAGGTGTGCTTTGGGTCATTGTCCTGTTGCAGGATGAAATTGCCTCCAGTCAAGCGTTGTCCACAGGGTATGGCATGGCGTTGCAAAATGGGTGATAGCCTTCCTTATTCAAAATCCCTTTTTCTTGTAAAATTTCCATTTTTACCAGTCCCAAAAGAAACCCCCAACCTCACTTACCTCCACCAAACTTGAAGATGGCGTCAGGACTTTTCCACATCTTTTCAGTTTTTCTGCTCCACAAATTTTCTTTGTGATAAAACCCTTCAAACTTGATTCTTTTGTCCATAACATTTTTTTCAATTTTCCTCTGTCCAAAGTCTGTGTTCTTTAACCCATAAAATCTTTTCCCCTTTTTCAGCCATCTCAGATATGGGTTTTTCTTTTCCACTCTCCCCCTTTGGCCGCATCCCGGATCGCCTCTTCATGTAATGTTGACACTGGGTTTTGGGTACTTTTTTAAAGCAGCTGCCCTTGAGGACCCGTGGGCATTTTATTTCTCAAAAAAAACTCTAATGTATTGTTATTTGAGAGGGGTTCCATTCTCTTTTTTCCCCGGTTAAGGTTTGTTTTCTCCTCGAAGGGGGTATACCACCGTTGAGAAAAACTTCATTTTGCAATTTCTTCCCTGGAAAAGCCTTCGTCTCTCAGTACAAGAATAGACTTTTCGGTTGCACATGCAAGTTCTTTTTTTTCTGGCCATTTTGCGAGTTTAAATTTAACCAAAAATGTAATGCCCAGATTTCAAATAGTCAAAGGGAAAGGGCGTTTTATAGCTTCTATAAATTTCATAGTTTTTAAAAGGGTGAAAAAAGAAAAGACGTCCATCCAGTTCAGCCCGTTGTGTAAGGGTTGTCCAGAGGAAGGCAAAAAAACCCCCCCTGAGGTAGAAGCCAATTGTCCTCATTTTAAAGGGGAAAAAATTCCCCCGACCCAATTGGCAAAACGGAAAAAAACCGGGTCAAAGACCCCCTTCCCCAAATCCCAGAACTAACTTGGTTTTTATTTTTACCTCCCAAAAAAAGATCCCCAAAACCCCTTTTTGAACTTGTCATGAATTTCCCCCATACAAATTTTCCCCTGAGAGAATTTACAGTTCCCCACCGCTCAACATTTAAAGAACCCTTTTTATGTTTATGTAGAAATTTTTTGTTCCTCAAGGGGAGGAACCCCCCTTTTTTCTAGATACGCCATGGGTATAAATAAATTTGGGAGAGACCTTTATTGACCTTTTTATGTAATTTTAAAAATATTTATTATGTCCCCCCCAAGCCGTTCTTTTTTTCTAAAATAAATAACCCCAATTTTCTAATTTTCTGGGTATTGTAGTCCCCCCCGTCCCCCTTTTTTTAGTTTTGTTTCCCGCCCTTTTACCTGTTCAAGTTAAAAGTATTTCCTGTGCATGGTGCCCAAAATGACACCAAAATTCCATGTGTGGTCAAAAACCGGGGACTTTGTATAATGGGGGGAATAATTTTCTCATCATGTGCCTTATGCCCCTTTTAATGCCCCCCCTGGGAAAAATATTTTTTTGGGGATTTCTGTCTGACACTGGCCCTTTTTTACAATTAAAATTTTCTGTCCCCAGGATTCCCCAAATCCTTTCCCCTGTCACTTTTACCCCGCCTTTTTCCTTTTAAAATGAAAAAATGTAAAGGATTTTTCCTCCCCCTGTGCATAAAAAATTCATTTTTTTGTGTTAAATCATCAAACCCTTTCCCCCTATTTCAGCAAAACTGTTTTTAGCATTTCTAACATACTTGCACTAGGGTTTTCAGGGTGTTCAAAATATCCAATAGCTTATTACACAGTTAGCAAAACACAAATGTCCATTGGTACACTGAGTGATGGTTGTTGGAAATGGGCTCTATACAGCTATGCAGAATATTGCATTAACAACAGACGTTTGCAGTAGAATAGTCATTTACCACATCAACAATGTATAGAGTGTATTTCTGGATTAATTTAATGTTAGCTTCATTGAAAAAAATGTGCTTTTCTTTTCAAAAATCAGGAAATTTCTAAGTGACCCCAAACTTTTGAACGGTAGTGTAATTTTATCCTGATGACATACTTATTGCTCTGCTCTGATAATGGTGGCCAACTATATCTGGATAGTATAACAACAAACTAACAAAAAAATACAGTATGGATTTAGATCACATGTAGAGCACAACAGAATGAAAGTTCGTGAAGGAAAAGTATTTTTATGTGGTGCTTAGTAGGTGTTTTATGCATTCACTTGTTTATTATTCTTTTGACAATTTTTACTTAAATCATTTTCTTGGACACAGACTATCTGTTCACAAGTGTAAATAGAAAAATGGATGCCATGCAAAGCATAACCTTAGATGAGACTTCACAATGTGACCAATGTCCTGAACTTCTGTTAAACAGAGAAAAAAAAAGTAAAACATAACTTGTGTTGTGCAGGAGAAAGCTGTTATGAAAACAGTAAAGTAAGTACACAGCTTTTAGTTTAACCTAAACTGTCATATAACTTCGTTGGAGTCAGCAGAGAGTTGGGGCATGTCCCCACGGCACGGGTTTGCGGACGGTTTTTCAGATGGTTTGCGGTTTTTGCATGAAAAGCCACCCCCCCCCGCGGCCTTGTGCACGGCACACAAACCGGACAAATACCTGTCGTGTAAACCGCCCGGTATTTGTCCATGTCCATGTCCCCAGGCCCTTACAGTTTTTCTTATCCTTTCCTTGATCTGTTATTAATGATCTGGGTGAGGGTAGTTTTATCCATCATCAACAAGATAATCAGAGCAGAAGAGAGAGTTATAAATGGGAACTTCTGATTGCTTTCTCTAAGAATATTGTGCTATAAAATTGTTGCCATGCTGCGGCATTGGAACTCAATAAAGATAGACTTTCATAGCTTAAAGAAATATGAGTCAAGTCACATTATTATGACTTCCAGTTACTATCCATAGAAACCAAAGTGTGCAGCTTAAACAGCTGCTAGACAGGCTGGAAAAAAGTGTTTTTATTGTGTAAAACAATATTTATGCATCGCTATCTTCTGAGAGCCATAACTTTTTTATTTTTCTGTACACAGTGCTGTTTAAGGGCTTTTTTGTGGGATAAACTGACATTTTTATTGGTACCACTTTGGCATTTATATGACTTTTTGATAGTTTTTTATTCCATTTTAAGTGCTGTGAGATGAACGAAATTCTCAATTCTGCCATTTTATTTTTTTAAATGCCATTAATCTTGCAGGTTAAATAACATGACAGATTTATGGGCTAGGTCATTATTTATGCAGCAATACCAAATATGTCTCCCGTCACGCAATCTCCGCTCCTCACAGGACCTTCTTCTCTGCTCTCCCGTGTCAAAATCCTCACACAACGTCTCCCAAGACTTCCCGTGCTTGCCCCATATCTGGAACTCATGGCCGAACACCTCAGACTCTCCCCCACTCTCACCAGCCTCAAAAGCAACCTGAAAACCCATCTCTTCAGGATTGCCTATAACCAACAACAACCCTGCTGTCACTACAGTATCCACAACCATGTCTGCCCCTCACCTTCTGTCTCTTCCCACCTTCCTTTTAGAGTGTAAGCCCTCACGGGCAGGGACCTCGCTCCTTCTGTACCAGTTGTTAGTTAGTAATTTGTCACCTTTGTACTTGTTTGACCTATGTTATGTATGAAACCTGAATGTACAGAGCTCTGGAACCAAAGGCACTCAAAAATAAATAATAATAATAATGTCTATTTTTCATTTTTAAACATTTTTGAGACATCTATTGGTTACATAGGAAAATCTGCTAGGGACAAGACCTCATAGGATACCTCTTAAGCTCTCTCCACACAAGTATTTCAAGTCGTAATTCACGTGGATTCTGACTTGAAATACTCATCTAAAACCAAAGGAAAATTATTTCCATTGACATCAATAAAAAATATGCATGCTTATTCTTTGGTCGTATTCCAAATGGAAAACGTTTGGAAATTTACTATTGATGTCAATAGGGATGGCTAAAAACCTTGTGCAAAACACGCCCAAAACATTTGTATGTGGTTTTCAACACAGACAAGCTTCTACAACCACATTGGAATGAATGGGACTCATTTATGTCTGTCAGCCGCAAGAAAACCAAATTTCAAGAAACAACCCTAAATTCACATGCAACAAGCATGTGAAATACTAATTGAAAACCACATTGAATGATGCATCTGTCTAGTAAATTGTATTCGATGTGTGAACGTCTCCTTAGCGTTAGCCTGACTGGAATAATACACAATGTAAAAGTATTGTAATGTATTGTACAAGTGATAAAGTGAGTACATAGTCAAGTCCCATAGTAAGACAGAAAAAAAACTTGTCAGTTTTTATTGTGCAATGAATGGTGTCAAACATAACTAAGAAATTGCAGAATACAACTTGTCCTTCAAATAAACAAGCTAGGTTGTAGAAATAAGTAGTAGGCTAGACGAATAAAACCCTCAAAGGTCCTCTAAGCCTACGCGTTTCTGTAGCAGACTCTCAATCACAGCACACTGATGCCTGGAATGCATTGCTTAAAAACAAGTGTGTACCAAACTTAGCTTCGTTTATTGAATAAAGCTTTTTTCTCCAAACGTATATACAAGATATTAACAAATAATATTTACAAACCACTCCCAAATATTATTTTAATTGATAAAGGGTATAAATATATATATATATATATAATATATGTATATATTTTATTTTTATATTACTAATATATATATATATTATATAATAAAAATATATATATATATATATATATATATATAAAATTTAATTTATAATATATATATATATTATTTATAAAAGTAATTCACACCTCTAGGCATGCATGAGTCCTATTCAAGCATTCAAAAGACTTCTCTGTGCCTTACTGCACGCTTCTTTTTTGTTGATTAACCCTTTCCCTTGTTTCCAAGCAATGCATTACAGGTGTCATTGTGCCATGATCAAAAGTCTACTACAGATTTGAAACTTGTAGGTGTTAACCTGTCTGTTTATGCTTGCCACATGTATGCTATTTTAATGGAATCCTCATAAAGAAGAAGACATTTTAAATTTTAAATTGGACTTTCCCAAATTTTATTTCTTTATAAGTAAATAATATAATCATTTTTATAGCTCTGCTCCTTACCAATGTGTATTTTTTTGTAGAATGATTGATATGGCTCAAATTTTTTTTTTTGTGGAATTTTTTAAGCAACCCTTTCTTTAACTTTTTTAACTTGGAAATGCAATCTGGCAGGGTCTAATTGCCTATGCACTGGAAGAAGACCTAGAGGCTTTCATTTGGCTCCTGCAGATGTGGAAACCTATAAGCACCCAGTGATTATGTTACAGGGATTCCTGAGGGAGTGACTGAGGGAGCACACTCCCTCTGAAACCACTTTGATACCACAGTAAAGTTGAGTCAGAACATTCTGTCCAATTTTCTTTGCTTTTGTGTACAAGGCATTCACCCACTGAAAAACAGGTATACAGTATGTTCTGGCTTGTGGGTAGGTAGCTGCTTCCTTGCAGAGACTTGTCCAGGATCCATCACCGCTTATTTGTTCATAAGTGGTCTGTAGTTTGAAGAAGGCTTTCAGTGATATCAGCATGTTTTCTTATTAACACCTTAATGATCTGGCCTATTTTGGCCTTAGAGGCCGAGCATTTTTTTCTCACTTTTTTACCATTGCATTATAAGAGCCATAGCTTTTTAATTTTTCTGTCCATGTAGCTGTTTGAGGGCTTGTTTTGCATGGGGAAATATATATTTTAAGGACACCATTTTGGGGTACATTTAACTTATTGATTAACTCTTCTTGGGGAGGATTGGAAAAACACAGCCCTTGATTTCTGCAGATACATTTTTGAGTTGTTAATATGTTTCATTTATTCTGGTTAGTATGGTGACACTGAAAATAAATAAATAAAGTTTTTTTTATATGTTACTACTTTTATACAGTAAAAGCACTTTTGAAAAAAACAAAATAGATTTTTATGTTTACATATTGCATTGGTGTAGCTAGAACTTTTGCCGCCTGGGGCTTTTGCTAATTTTATAGATCACAACCCCACTTTTTACACCACGCCTCTTTTTATAGGCCCCTCCTTGCACTCATAAATCATAATCATCATTGTTTTTATGTCACTGTATTCTAAGAGTTAAAACTTTTCTACTTTTCTGTCCATAGAGCTGTGTGAGGGTTTTATATTTTCAGGATAACTTTATGACTAATAAGCAACCCTGGCACAAATTCCTAACAGCCCCCGTTAAAATATCAGCTACCCCCACCGGTCCACTTACACTATCCTCCTTCAAGTTTTGCCTTTGTCATGAACCTTGCCACTTTCTAAAATAAACAACACTATAAACATAAGCAAGAAAGTAAAAGTGGTGCAGAGAAACCTTTAATCAGAGGGTCTGGGACAAGTGTTCTTTCACTTTTACAATCAGGGGGACAAGTGTACACTGCCACTATTCAAGCACCAATATTACCTTCATATAGAGACCACAGAATGTTTAGACACCAGCTTGGGTCACCATCACATGACCTTGATCCAACATAGAAGCAAAATAACCACTGACATCCAAGAACTCACAAGAGACGTCTTCGCTGATGAGTAATTATCTTTTCCTTTTCTTCTCCATCTGACTCGGAATGCCATGACGACTTCTCCCGGCCATGACTCATCCCAACAGAATTTACATCACAAACATCTTATACTTCTTACTTTTTGAGCACTTCCCTACCAATTCCTGTCCAAACTCCCCATCCATCGCACCCCAAATGGTAATAATGACCCCTTTGTGCCTCTAACCGTAACAATCTCCCAAGATGACACTGAACAACACTGAAGATATGACACTTTAATACAATGTAAAGTAGTCAGTGTGCAGCTTTTATAACGTCTATAATGTCTAAACCACTGGCAAGAAAAGTGAGTACATACTTGTGCCCAGTTTGTCATTTTCCATCCACAGCGTCATGCAACTTGTTAGTGTTACAGTGTCTTAGGTGTGAATGGGGAGCAGGTGTGTTAAATTTGGTGTGATTGCTTTCAAACTCTCTCATACTGGTCATTGGAAGTTCAAAATGGTACCTCATGGCAAAAAACTGTCTGAGGATCCGAAAAAAAGAATTGTTGCTCTACAAAAATATGACCCAGGTTATAAGAAGAAGCTAAGTGGCAGCATGGTGGCCAGGAACATACAGTGGTTTATGAAGACAAGTTCCACTCAGCACAGTCTTTACCATTGTTGACCAAAGAAGTTGAGTACATGTACTCCACATCATATCCAGAGATATGTGTTCAGCGTATGGGATAAATGATGTTGTATTTTAATAGATCAGACTTTTTCGAACACGTCAATACAAAATATGTGTAACTTTTTTATTATTTTTTTTGTTTGCAAAATGGCAAAAGGAAGATGATTTGAACTTTTACATTTTTTTACACTTTAAAACATTTTTTTTTTTTACTTTAACTTTGAATCTCCCTAGGGTGCTTCACCACTAGGAAGTGCGATCATTTATACAGCCTAATGCATTTTAATACAGTACATTACGTTGTACAAAGCTGGCAGTTTTACTACTTCCTGCCGTAGGCAGGAAGCAGTAAAGCAGAAAACATGGCAGCAATGGAAGCCTTCACAAGGACGCCGGCACCATCCCGCGTTGTAACCGCCGAGTGTGTAGTGGGATCATGCTGTGTTATATGTCGGTAAGAGGTTAAGCATGTGTGGAAGCAACCAGGTAAGGAGTACAAAGGCGAGCGTGTCTTGCTTACATTCAAGCGGGGTGGTGGGAGTGTCATTTTTTGGGGCTGTAGTGAGCTACAGTTCATTAAGGGAACCATGAATGGCAACTTGTACTGTGACATACTGAAGCATAGCATAATCCTTTTCCTTGAGAAACTGGGCCATAGGGCAGTATTTCAATATAATAACGACCCCAAAAACACCTCCAAGATGACCACTACCTTGCTAAAAAGAATGAGGGTAATGCTACTGGACTAGCCGTGCATGACTCCAGACCTATACCCTATTGAGCATCCATTGAGTATCCTCAAACAGAAGGTGGAGGAGTACAAGGTCATGATGTTGTCATGGAGGAGTGAAAGAGAATTCCAGTGGCAACCTGAGAAGCTCCAGTGCTCCATGCAAAAATCATTGAGGCAGGGCCGGAAAATAATGGTGGCCACACAAAATATTGACACTTCGGCACAATTTGTCCATTTTTGTGGCCAGTGGTTTAGACATTGATAACTGTGTGGTACCTTATTTTGAGGGTACACCAAATTTACACTGTTATACAAACTGTACACTAACTACTTTATATTGTTTCAAAGAGTCATATTTTCAGCGTTGTCTCATAAAAAGATATCACACAATATTTACAGAAATGTGAAGGGTGTACTCACTTTCGTGAGATACTGTAGTAGGTAGGCACATCCCCAAAATAGGTAGGCAGATAGTTTGAGCCCCTTTTAGGTAGGTATACCTGAATTACGTAGGTATATAGATCCCCCATTAAGTAAATGGGTAGGTATATAGACCCACCATAGGTAGGTAGTAGGTTCCCCATTGAGTAGGTAGGTAGTAATATTTCCCCCCCTATTAACAAGATATACAGGTTCGTTTTAGGTAGGAAAAGAGGCCCCCTCTAGGCAGAAAGGTGGGTATATGCCCCTTTGTAGGTTTTTCACTAGGTATATACGCTCCCTGTCTGTAGATGTATAAGTAGGTATATATGCCCTCTGTAGCTGGTATGCAGTCCCCAGTACATAGGTAGGTACATAGGCCCCTCTAAATGATTAAAAAAAGTAAAAAAATTATACTCGCATTTTACTGAGCAGCTAGTTTTGGGAGCTTGTGTCCAGCATCAGTGGCGTGACGTCATCACACTGCCTACGCCAGGCCACTGCTTCTGGCATCTCCTAGGCCAAAAGCTTAGGAAAGACAGTGGCGCAAGAGGCTTGATAATATTTCTATATCACTCCTCTTGCGGCGCTTACTCCTGAAAGCAGTAGGCTTTGACTCCAAATCGCACAAGTTTTCAGTTGGCGGGGCAAGAAGCCGATAGCTCCCTGTTCTGCCATACTTTTCAACGGTATGATCCTGAAGATTCACATACAGTTGACAAGACGCATCGAGTCCGGGGATGCACACAGACATGCTGCCTGGACCCGTTGCACCCCACTTCCTATGCCATTGACATATTCTAAAAGCAATAACCTTTTTATTTTGTCCATGTAACCGTCTGTGGGCTTACTTTCTGTGGGATGAAATGGATTTTTCATTACTACAATTTTAGTGAATATGGGACTCAATGTACTTATTTTATTACTATTATTATTATTATTATTATTATTTTTTAGTGAGGGGATGAGGAGGAGGAGTGTGGTTGTTAAGCAATGCCCAATATTTTTTTCTATTTTTTTTTTTTCTTCACAGCGTTCAGGGTGTAGTTTCAGTTGTTATGGTAGCTTCATCTGCTTGTTTTGATCATGGTGGTACCATTTATGTTTATTCTTCAGTTTATCACCTTTTTAAAAAAAAAATATATATATATATAACAAACTTTTATGAAAAAAAAGTCTCCTAGAGACTTAACACTGTAATTGTTTGATCACTGTAGCCACTATACTCTCTTATTTTTGGCAGTCCCATAGAGTTTAAAGAGAACCTGTCACATAGATTATGCCACCCTATCTGAGGACAGTACAAGCTTGTGACAGACATGCTGTTTCCAGCGCTGCTTCCCTTATTCTGTAAGATGCAGACATTTCAGAGCATTTAATGCTCAAATCTGGCAGTTTTCAGCCAGAAAAGATTCCAGCATATTCATGAGCAGGTGTTAGACCTGCCCACTCAAGGCTAGCCCCGCCTACCTGACAGGTATTCACATGTTTCTACCTCTTCAAAATAAGAGGTTAATCGGATGTGAGGTGGGCAGGGCTAGCCTAAGGTGGGCGGGACATGAACAAAAATGACTATTTTCATGACTTTTTTTCTGGCTGAAAACTGAAGATTTGAGCCCTAAAGGGAATGTGTCATCGGAAAATTACTGATTGTTTAACTCACGTTTTTATGTTAAGCACATTTTTTTAGGAATTTTTAGTTTTGTATTTTTTTTAATTTTCCATATCACTTTCAATATTTTTAATAATGCTTAAGTCCTGCAGTTTTCACTTTGGCCAGCAGGAGTAATAATAGTCTCAAACTTCTTGTTCTGTAGAGAAAGATTTTCAGTAGTCTGCTTATTATCTGCACATGTAGGGTCAAACTGAAAGGAGACATCAATGTGTATAGATAACACAGGATCCACCAGTCACAAAGGAAGTAGTCACAGCTTCTCCTTTACCCCTCCCTGCACATTGGCTGCCCTGGTAACAGAGAGTGCCTAGAAAACTCTCCTATAGAAGCTGCTGTAAAGCAGCTGACTGCTGTTAAAGCAGTGCAGGCAAGAGTGCAGTCCAACAATCCTATATAAACGACTGAACTGAGAAATCTACAATCACAAAATAAAAACGGCTAAGAAGAAAATAATATGTATGGGAGTCTTGATTTAAAAAGTAAAAAAATTGGTGACAGATTCCCTTTAAATACTCTAAAACTCCTGTATCTTACAGAATAATGGACACAGCACTGGAAACTTCAGGTCTGTCACTAGCTTGTGCTGTCCTCTGCAAGGGGGGCATAATCTATGTGAGAGGTTCCCTTTAAATGGGGCAGCATTGTTCATATTTGACCATGCCCCAATGACTAAGAATACTCAGGCCCCCCATTCACTTGATCTGTTGTGTTCTGAATAGATAGATCTGCAAAGATCAGTCACTTATCTATTCTGTGGATAAACTGCCAGTAGGTAAAACCCCCTTTGAACTCACTTTACAACAATTACATTTTGTTCTTTTACCACTGCTTCTCGAACAGTTCTGATGAGAGACAGCTTAGGTTATGTCTACACAGCACAAGTTAAAATACCATTAAAAATTTGTCGGTATTTTAACTTCACCGCACTGTGTTTTTTGCGTAATGGACCGCGGTCAGATTTCGGATTGCCCTCAACCCCATACATTGAGGCTACAGGAATTAGCAGTGTAGACGTAGCCTTAAGCTAGTATCCTATGAAGACTTGCATTAAGTAGTGGGTGAGATATGAGAGCATGCATATCAACCCATCAAAAGACCGTATTTGCATTGCAGGTATGCCTATGGTCTGACAGAGGGAACTATCAGCTGCCAGTGACTGCAGGATCTGAGAGCCTAAACTGGTGGGATTAAAATTAACTCTGTTCCTTTCAATTGTGGCAGGACCCCAGCTATGTGTATCAACTTCTGTGCTTCTGCTGCAGATACTGTGGGTATAGTGACAATACCCATGGGATGGTTATGACGTATAGATGCATCAAGGAGCACGTAACTTACACTCATAACAGATATTCACAGTCAAGTCACATTATTGTGACCACTTTCAATGTCAGCAGTACATAGCTCTAGAAGGAAGTGGTGATCTGGCTTGATGGTTATAAGAAGTGTAAAAGGCTATCTACATACAAATCCCTTGTTGATTTGATTGATTTATCAGATTATTATTGGTTTTCCGGCCAAGGGTGGCAGTATTTCTGAAACTTTAACTGCTGTGGTGAAAGCACGCCTCAATTGTCATGTTCGCTCTTTGGATCCTCACCCATGCACCCTATAGCATCGGTGGGATGCACTGCAGTCAGCATGGATCCAGATACCTGTGACAACGTATCAGGACCTTATTGAGTCACTGCTCACCTTGGTGGTCAAAATAATGTAATAATAAATTTCTTAATAAATGACGCATGACAGCTATCATGAGAGATTTATTTTTATTTTATTTTTTTCTGTTACAGGTAACAGGACAAAGCAAGTGCTGGCTTAATTACAGCCAAACATAACATACAAAGCAAAAATCACTGGAAAACCTTATGTATTTTTAAACTCTGTTTTATTATATGTACAAAATGTCATACAAATTGTTTTAGTAAAACATTACCAAATATGTTAAGATTCACTAATCTGTGATTTACATACAACCAGTGACCTAGAAATATGGGTACAGGTTTGGGAAAGGATATGGTAAGTCTATAATATCTCACAAAAGTGAGTACACCCCTCACACTTTTCTAAATATTGTATTATAGATATGAAACTTTTATACAACCTAAAGTAGTCAATGTACAGCTGGTATGACAGTGTAAATTTGGTGTGCCCTCAAAATAACTCAACACACAGCTATCAATGTCTAAACCACTGACAACAAAAGTGAGTACACTCCTAAATGAAAAAGGATAAGTGCTGCCTAAAGTGTCAATATTTTGTGTGGCTGCCATTATTTTCCAGCACTGCCTTAATTCTCTTGGCATGAAGTTCACTAGAGCTTTAAAGGTTACAGTTACTGGAATCCTCGTCCACTGCTCCATGACAACATCACGGAGCTGGTGGATGCTAGAAACCTTACACAGAGAAAAGCCCTTCCCCCCTGCATTCACTTTTTTATATTCGGTCCGAAAATCGGATGGAAGAATGAACAAGTTGAACGTTTTTCGGGCCGCGGTTGCACAGGTTTTCCATAGAGGCCCATGTAAAAGTTTGCAGGTGGTTTTTCAGACAGTTTTCAAAACCGCAAACCGTCTGAAAAACTGGATGCAAACCACGGCTGTGGGGAGAAGGCCTTATACATATACAGTCTAAAATGTGAAAATAATTCAGTCACCTGTTGATTGTGCTGTAATCATGATGTCAATGACAACATGTTTCCAAACCATGCATTTACTATTATATACATTATAAGAATCTGGAAATGAAGTTCCCTAGCAGTGAATATAACTATCAGAAGATTATTTTTATTATTTTGTGTTATGTAAATTGTTTATTGGATCATTTCTGTGCATTTTTTCCCACATTCACAAATTGTAGAGTTGTATATGGTACTTATTATAAAAGCAATTGTCTTGTCATGGGGAATATGGTTTTCTTCAGTCTAATATGGAAAGATTCAGTTCCTCACAATGCCAACGCTGTATTTTAGATCTAGTGATGTAAAAATTTAAATGATAGCACATCCTATAAACCCAATGCAGTGGAATAAGGGTAACAATCGTGATGATGCTCT